>AWOL01S0014297.1:13986-60402 GCA_000715115.1 Nicotiana otophora
GACCTCAGTTGGCGAACAGCAATCACATTGACATCGGTTGCTAAGCCTTATGTTGCCCTTCCAAGGAACTTCAGGAAGGCGCCGCGTAACAGCTATCATTTGAAACGCAACTTGAAGTCATAGCTTTTAACTAAGAACCCAATACTTTGAACACATTACCAAATAGTAGTACAACTTAACAAGAACATTTAGAATACATATTTAACACAAAAGTCTTTTGACGCTAAGTTTATTCGGAATAATCGATTCATAATGAGTAACTTGGTACTTACAATGACATTGCGGGATTCAATTCTAAGGAAAGAGTTTAGCCAAAATACCTCACTTAAGCTTCCTTAAACTCTAAAATGTTCCGAAAATCTTAGCAACTTCGATCTATTTCAGAAATATAACAAATTGAACCAAAACTTAGGAGGATGATCATGGTTCCAGCTCATTTGAGCATTTTATCAAACACAAGGTGTGCATTAAGGTTTTAAGGTCCTCCTATGGTGGATTCCATCATCCAACAACCCATTATCAACCATTTTTAGCTCACATATCTTCCTACATCTCTTGATAACACATGCATGCAAAATGAACAACTTCCACACCCAAGAATTTCCTTACTAATTACCTATTTTTAGTTTAATTTCAAAATTGAGAGTTAGGGTGTAGAATCTTACCTCTAGGATGAAGACCTAGTGAGTTTCTCTTATTAATTTTCCAAGATTTGAGCAAGAATTGAAGAACAAATTGTTGAGGAACCCTCTACCATTCCAGAGCACTCTCTCACACTCAAAATACCAGGTTTTTACTTAAGAAATGGTCCATAGTGTCTATATAATGGAATAGTGTCAAGTTATAAAAACCAAAACAATTAAGCTTCGGAACCCAATCTGCGGTCCCATATGCATCCGCACAATGCTTCTGCGATCCGCAAAAGGGGTTGCGAAATGTCCCTCCTAAACTGGGCAGCCCTGCCTTGGTATGCGGCCATTCTGCGGTCGCAAAACGGACCACAGAATCTCCCAAAATTCCTCATATCGATCCTGCGATGCAATCTGCGTCCCCCAAAGCAATTTTGCGGCCGCATAATGGACCGCACAATGGCCCACAAATTTTTCTCAAATTCCTGCTTCACTCTGCGGCCATTCTGTGACCCACAGAGTAATTCTGCAGCCGCATAATGGGCCACAAAAATGTCTTTTTCTGCCAATATTTTCCTTTAACTCCCTAGCGCACTGTTTGACCTGAGCAAGCAAACTCGCCGCGAAGCATTTCTACCAACACCAAACATATTAGCCTACCTCACCACCACGGAACCTCGGGTTTTAGATAAACTTTTATGGGGCCTTACAGAACGAATAAAGAGTCATTCCAAAGCCATCATACCCCCTTATAAACTCACCATGCACATACCTATGGGGGATTCCACGTCACCCCAATCCATGTACATAAGGCCCTGTAAAATTTTACCAAGAACTCAGGGTTTCGTGGTGCCGAGGTAGGCTAACATGTTTAAAGGTTGTAGATAATCTTCGTGGCGAGCCAGCTCTTCACGATACGGACTTTGTGGGGTGTGCAATGCATTGGGGAGTTGGAAGGAAACCTTTTTCAGAACATGGCATTTTTGCGGTCCATTATGCTGCCACAGAACTACTTCGCAGATCGCAGATCCGCCGAGGCGTAGAGCAGAAGAAAAACCCAATTTTTGGAGGTCGTTTTGCTATCAATTATCCGACCACATACTCATTTCGTAGGCCTCACTTCCATCGCACATTCAGCATGAGAAATTCTGGAGGAAGGCTTTTGCAGTCCATATGCGACCGCATAACTGATCTGCGGACCTCAGACCTACCGCATACCTGACCCGATCAGCCCAATTTTAAAGGATAAATTCGCGGTCACTTATGACGATCGCATACTTGTTCTGCAGTCCACTTTGCGGCCGCAGATTTAAGTTCGGATGGTCCATTTTCAATTTTTATAACCCGACCCCATTTTGATTAAAGCCATTGGGGCTTGTTTAGAAGGCAAAATCTGGTATTTTAGAGAGAGGGGAAGGGAGCTAGAGAGAGAAGGAAGGGAACTAATATCTCCATACTTCAAATTCTTGCTCACGCTTTAGGAATTCAAGGGAGGAACTCTAAAGATCTTCATCTAAGAGGTAAGATTCTACTCCCTAGCCCTCAATTTTGGGATTGGACAGAAAGTAGGTAATAAGAAGTACGATTCTTGGGTGTGGGAGTTGTTGCATGTGCATGCATGTACGAACAAGGGTTATGGGGGGAGGGGGGTTGTTGAACTAAAATGGGTGAACGATGGGTTGTGGGATGAAGGAAATCCATCATAGGAACTTTGTAGTCGAATTGCACACCTAGTGTTTTATAAAATGCCTGAATGAGTTGCACCCATGTATCTCTTCCTAATTGTGGTTCAACTTTGTTATATCTCTAGTTTATTAGAGTCGTTAGAAGTTTAGGAACATTGTAGTAATCTAAGGATAGCTCAAGCGAGGTATGTTGGCTAAACTTCTATCATAGAATCAAATTCCATGATGTACTCATAAGTTTCATGTGTGATTAGCCTAAGCTCCTATTTCTCATGTTCCGAGTCATTCCTAATAAATTTGATTATACCAAAACAGCTTTGTGTTGAAAGATATATACTCAAAATGTGTTCCAATTGCCCCTATAATATTATATTCTCCTTCTGGGATGTATTCAAGTATGAGCAATGTACCAAATTGTTATGATTTAAAATCATATTTCAATTGCAAGTTTATTATGCTTAATTTTAGAAATAAAACTCAATGTGCTTAAGACTCATATTTTTCATATGCATACTAAAAGTCTTGATCTCAAATTTTCTCATTGTCCATAACCTATGATGATGCTTGAATGTGTAAGTGGTGAGTATGAAATATAAAGTACGGCCGACGTGCCGAGAACAAAATTACATTTGTGGCTAATAGTGCCAATGAAATGAAAAGAATGTGTGAAAGATTATGAAATGAGTTGTAACTCCTTTACATAATAACTGTTTTGGGAGTATCGTTAGTCACCGAGGAAGGGTAGGTTGAATCAACCTACCCCCAAAACTACATGTGCCAGTGTAGGTGTGATTGAGGGGTAAATCCCCGTACTGATGTGTTGAGATTATTCCCCTTAATTGGGCTGAGATGGTCGATGTGTTGGAAGCGAGTCTTCAAGCCTTTTCTCGACTCTTTCATGAAAGTGTTCATTGATGACATTCTTGTATAGACAGGAAGTCAAGAGGACCATGCCGCCCATCTTAGGGCAGTTCTGCAGACTCTATATCAACATAAGTTGTATGTGAAGTTTTCGAAGTGTGAATATTTGCTTGAATATGTCACCTTCTTGGGTCATGTCATCTCTAGTGACGGAATCAAGGTTGATCCTTGAAAGATCGCAGCTGCGAAGAATTGGCCTAGACCTACAACTCCAACAGAGATTCGCAGTTTCTTGGGCTTAGCCGGGTATTACAGGAGATTTATGAAGGGGTGCCCGACTCTTTCCTTTCCATTGACTCAATTGGCGCAGAAGGCGGGTAAATTCCAATGGTCATACGCTTGCCAAAAGAGCTTCCAAGAGTTGAAGTCAAGATTGACTACGGCTCCGATATTGACCTTACGGGAGGGTATGGATGGGTTTATGGTATATTGTGATGCTTCAAGAATTGAAATTGGGTGTGTATTTATGCAATAAGGCAAGGTGATTGCTTATGCTTCTAGGCAACTCAAGAATCATGAGAATAACTATCCAACACATGACGAAGAAGTTCCGGCAGTGGTGTTTGCACTGAAGATTTGGCATCATTATTTGTATGGGGTCCATGTGGAAATATTCACAGACCATAAGAGCCTTCAATATATTTTCAAGCAGAAGGAATTGAATCTTAGGCAGCGAAGATGGCTTGAGTTACTCAAGGACTACGACATTGATATTCTATATTATCCAGGGAAGGCTAATGTTTTGGAAGATGCTCTTAGTTGGAAATATGTGGGTAGTTTGGCTCACTTAGAGGCACATCAAAGGTCGTTGTCCAAGAAAGTGAAGAGGTTGGCTATTTTGGGAGTTCTTCTTGCGGACTCTAGTGAAGGAAGGTTGGTTGTAAAAATAAGGCTGAATCATCACTTGTTGTGGAAGTCAAGGGGAAGCAATATGATGATCCGTTGTTGGTACATTGAAGGAGGGGATTCATAAACATAAGACCGTGACTTTTTCTCTTGGAATGGATGATGGTACACTAAGGTACCAAGGGAGATTATGTGTTCCAAATGTAGATGGTCTCTAGGAAAGAATCATGATCGAGGCTCACAATTCCAGGTATTCGGTGCACCTAGGTGCTACAAAGATGTACCATGATCTTAAGGAGGTCTACATGTGTAATGATATGAATAGGAATGTAGCGGACTTTGTGGCAAGATGTCCAAATTGTCAACAAGTGAAGACCAACCACCAAAGGCCTGGTGGGTTAGCACAGAACATAGAAGTTTCGATGTGGAAGTGGGAGATGATCAATATGGACTTTGTGGTGGGACTACCTCACATGCCTCGTAAGTTTGACTCGATTTAGGAGATTGTAGATCGACTTACGAAATTAGCACACTTCTTACCTGTTAAGGCTACCGACACAGCAGAACAATATGCTCACTTTGATATTAATGAAATAGTCAGTTTGCATGTCACTCCAGTTTCTATCATCTCAAATCGAGGGGAATAGTTCACATCGAAATTTTGGATGACATTTCAGCAAGGTTTGGGTACTCAGGTGAATCTTAGTACATCCTTCCATCCACAGACCGATGGGCAGGCAGAGCGGACTATTCAGATGCTCTAGGATATGTTGCGTGCTTGTGTTCTTGACTTCAAGGGTAGCTGGGATGATCATTTGTCACTCATAGAATTATCCAACAACAACAGTTATCATGCCAGCATTCAGATGGCACCGTTCGAGGCTATATATGGTAGGAGATGTAGATCTCGCATTGGTTGGTTCGAGATTGGGGAAGCAGAATTAATAGGCCCAGACCTCGTATAGTAGGCTATGGAGAAGGTTAAAATATTAAGGAACGATTGAAAACTGCTCAGATTAGCAAGAAGTCCTATTCGGATGTGCGTCGTAGGGATTTGGAGTTCTAAAAAGATGATTGGGTATTCTTGAAGGTTTCCCAGATGAAGGGTATAATGCAGTTTGGGAAGAAGGGGAAACCAAGTCCCAGGTATATCGGGTCGTACATAATCATTCAGAGGGTTGGTCAGGTGGCTTACATGCTTTAGCTACCACTAGAGATGTCGTTAGTGCACCCGGTGTTTCATGTATCTATGTTCAAGAAGGTAGTTAGAGACCCGACAATCATTGTCCCGGTTGAGGTTATTGAGGTTAATGAAGAATTGACTTAAGAGGAGATTCTGATTGCCATTCTTTATAGGAAAGTCCGTAATATAAGGAATAAAGAGATTGCTACCGTGAAAGTACTATAGCGAAACCAACATGTGGAAGATGCCACCTGGGAGTCCGAGGAAGAGAGGAAAAAGAATACCCTCATTTTTTTGAATAACTAAGTAGTTGTGTTCTATGAACATGTTAAGAACTTACTTTCCATAAATTCTGTTAAACACTTGTACAGTTTATGTTGAGGATTCTCCTTTTGGTTTAATAATGCTTATGACATTATGGTTGATGTTGTTTTCATCTTGTGATATATCGTTGTGTTATGTCTATGTTGTTAGGATGAGTTTTTGGGATTCTCTAACATGTGGATAAGCCCAAATACAGGGGAGACTCTGCCGGAATTTTAGCAAACTTGGGGAGTTAGTCAAAATTTGGAACTGCCGAAATTCGCGGTCCGTTATGCGGACCTCACACTTGTTTTGTGGTCCACTCTGTGGCCGAAATATTGAGTTCGGAGGGTGTATTTTCTATTTTTATAACCGGACCCCATTTTGATTAAGAGCCATTTGGACTCGTTTAAAAGAAAAAAATCTGGTATTATAGAGAGAGGGGAAGGGATCTAGAAAGAGAAGGAAGTGCACTAACGTCTCCATACTTCAAATTCTGGCTCAAACTTTGGGAATTCAAGGGAGGAACTCATAAGGTATTTATCTAAAGAGGTAAGATTCTACTCCCTAGCCCTCAATTTCAAGATTGGACTTAAAGTAGGTAATAAGAAGTATGATTCTTGGGTGTGGGAGTTGTTCCCTGTGCATGCATGCACCAATAAGGGTTGTGGGGAGGTTGTTGAACTAAAATGGATTGTGGGATTAAGGAAATCCACCATAGAAACCTTGTTGTCTAATTGCACACTTAGTGCTTGATAAAATACCTGAATAAGTTTCACCCATGTATCTCTTCCTAATTATGGTTCAACTTTGTCATATCTTTTGTTGATTGGAGTCGCTAGAAGTTTTGGAACGTTGTAGTAATCTAAGGAAAGCTCGAGAGAGGTATGTTGACTAAACATCTCTTATATAATCGAATTCCATGATGCACTCGTAAGTTTCAAGTGTGATTGGCCTAAGCTCCTATTTATCATGTTCCGAGTCATTCATTATAAATTCAATTATTCTAAATAAGCTTTGTGTCGAAAGATATATACTCAAAATGTGTTCCAAATGCCCCTATCCTATTATGTTCTCCTTCGGGAATGTATTCAAGTATCACCCAAACAAAATGTTATGATTTAAAATAATGAATGAAAGATTATGAAATGAGTTGTAACTCCTTTACACAATAAATTTTTTGGGAATATCGTTAGTCATCGGGGAAGAGTAGGTTGAAACAACCTAACCCCGAAACTACACGTGTCCGTGTAGGAGTGATCTTGAGGTAAATCCCCGTACTGATGTGTTGAGATAATTCCCCTTAATTGGGATGCTATTGATGTGTTGAGATTATTCCCCTTAATTGGGATGAGAAGATTGATGTGTTGGAACTGAGTCTTCAAGCCTTTCCTCGACTCTTTTGTGATAGTGTTCATTGATGACATTCTTCTAGATTCACGACGTCAAGAGGACCAGGCCGCCCATCTCAGGGTAGTTATGCAGACTCTGTATCAGCACAAGTTGTATGCGAAGTTTTCAAAGTGTGAATTGTTTTTTGAATTCGTCACTTTCTTGGGTCATGTCGTCTCCATTGAAGGAATCATTGTTGATCCTCAGAAGATTGCAGTTGTGAAGAATTGGCCTAGAACTACAACTCCAATAGATATTCGCAGTTTCTTGGGCTTAGATGGGTATTACATGAGGTTTGTGGAGGGGTGATCTACTCTTGCCTCTCCATTGACTCAATTGACGCAGAAGGCGGTCAAATTCCAATGGTCAGACGCTTGAGAAAAGAGCTTTGAAGAGTTGAAGTCAAGATTGACTACCGCTCCGGTATTGACCTTACCGGAGGGTACGGATGGGTTGGTGGTATATTGTGATGCTTCAAGAATCGGACTTGGGTGAGTACTAATGTAACATGGCAAGGCGATTGCTTATGATTCTAGGCAACTCAAAATTATGAGAAGAACTATCCAACACATTACTTAGAACTTGCGGTGGTGGTGTTTACACAAAAGATTTGGCGTCATTATTTGTATGGGGTCCATGTGGATATATTCACGGACATTAAGAGCCTTTTAATATATTCTCAAGTAGAAGGAATTAAATCTAAGGTAGAGAAGATAGCTTGAGTTACTCAAGGACTATGACATCGATATTCTATATCATACGGGGAAGGCTAATGTTGTAGCGGATGCTCTTAGCCAGAAATCAATGGGTAATTTGGCTCACTTGGAGGCACATCAAAGGCCGTTGGCCAAGGAAGTTCAACAGTTGGCTAGTTTGGCAGTTCGTTTCGCGTACTATAGTAAAAGAGGGGTGGCTGTGCAAAATAAAGCTGAATCATCACTTGTTGTAGAAGTCAAGGGGAAGCAATACGACAATCCGTTGTTGGTACAGTTGACAGAGGGGATTCATAAACATAAGACCATGGCTTTTTCTCTTGGCATGGATGATGGTACATTAAGGTACCAAGGGCGATTATGTGTTCCAAGTGTAGATGGTCTCCAAGAAAGAATCATGACCGAGGCTCACAATTCCAAGTATTCCGCGCACCCATGCTCTACAATGATGTACCATGATTTTAAAGAGGTCTACTGGTGGACTGATATGAAGAAGAATGTAGCGGAGTTTGTGGCAAGATGTCCAAATTGTCAACAAGTAAAGGCCGAACACCAATGGCTAAATGGGTTAGAAAAGAACATAGAAATTCCTATGTGGAAGTGGGAGATGATCAATATAGACTTTGTGGTATGACTATCTTGCGCGCCTCATAAGTTTGACTCAATTTGGGTTATTGTGGATGGACATACAAAATCAGAACACTTCTTACCTGTTAAGGCTACCGATACAGCGGAACAATATGCTTAGTTGTATATCAAGGAAATAGTCAGGTTTCATGGCACTCCGATTTCTATTATCTCATATCAAGAGGCACAGTTCACAGAAAATATTTTGAACAAATGTCAGCAAGGTTTGGGTACTCAGGTGAATCGTAGTATAGCCTTCTATCGATAGACCGACGGGAAGGCAAAGAGAACTATTCTGACGCTCGAGGATATGTTGTATGCTTGTGTTCTTGACTTCAACGGTAGCTGGGATGATCATTTGATGCTCATAGAATTTTCCTACAACAACAGTAACCATGCCAGCATTCAGATGGCACCGTTCGAGGCTCTATATGGTAGTAGATGTAGATCTCCCATTGGTTGGTTCGAGGTTGGGGAAGCAGAATTTATAGGTCCAGACCTCTTACACTAGGCTACGGAGAAGGTTAAAATCTTATGGAATGGTTGAAAACTTCTCAGAGTCGCCAGAAGTCCTATTCGGATGTGCATCGGAGGTATTGGGAGTTGGAAGAGGATGATTGGGTATTCTTGAGAGTTTCCCCAATGTAGTGTATAATGCGGTTTGGAAGGAAGGGGAAATTGAGCCCCAGGTAAGTCGGGCCGTACAAAATCATTCAGAGGGTTGGTCAAGTAGCTTACAGGCTTGAGCTACCACCAGAGATGTCGTTGGTGCACCCGGTGTTTTATATATCTACGTTAAAGAAGGTAGTTGGAGACCCGACACTCATTGTCCCGATTGAGACTATTGAGGTTAATGAAGAATTAACTTATGAGGAGATTCTGATTGCCATTCGTGATAGGCAAGTCTGAAAGCTGAGCAATAAAAAGATTGCCTCCGTCAAAGTGCTATGGCAAAACGAACATATGGAAGAGGCAACCTGGGAGGCTGAGGAAGACATGAAGAATAAGTACTCTTATTTGTTTGAATAACTAAGTAGTTGTGTTCTACGAAAATGTTAAGAACTTACTTTCCATAAATTATGTTCCACTTGTACCGTTTATGTTAAGGATGCTCCTTTTGGTTTTATAATGCTTATGACATTATGGTTGATGTTGTATTCATGTTGTGATATATCGTTGTGTTATGGTTATGTTGTTAGGATAGGTTTTGGGGATTCTCTAACAGGTGGATAGGCACAAATACAGGGGAGACTCTACCGAAACTGTTGAAAACTTGAGAAGTTAGTCAAAAATTTGGAACTGTGGGTGTGTAAATTAAGAGCTGAGTCACATTGGATACCAATGGTGGACTTTGACCCTCATTGGAGGACGAATAATCCTAAGCGGGGGAGGATTTAAGGCCCAGCAGAATTTTACCAAGAACCCGAGGTTTCGTGGTGCCAAGGTACGGACTTTTTGCGGTGTGCAATGCGTTGGGGAGTTGGAAGGAAAATTATTCCAGAACATGGCGTATATCCGGTCCATTATGCGGCTGCAAAACTACTCCGTGAACCGCAGATCCTCCGCGGAGTGGAGCAGAAGAAATACCCAATTTTTGGAGGTCGTTTTGCGCACAATTATGCGTCCGCATAATAATTTCACGGGCCGCACTTCCATCACAAATTCAGAATGAGAAATTCTAGAAAGAGACTTTTGTTGTGCGTTATGCGACCGTATAGCTGGTCTACGGACCACTGACCTGCCTAGACCTGATCTGGCCATCCTAGTTTTGAAGGATACATTTGCGGTCCCTTATGCGGACCGCATACCTTTTCTGCGGTCCACTCTGCAGCTGCAGAGTTGAGTTCGGAGATTACATATTCTATTTTTATAACCTGACCTCATTTTGATTAAAAGCCATTGGGGCTCATTTAGAAGGAAAATATCTTGTATTTTAGAGAGTGGGGAAGGGAGCTAGAGAGAAGGAAGGGAACTAACGTCTTCATAATTCAAATTATTGCTGAAGCTTTGGGAATTCAAGGGAGGAACTCAAAAGGTCTTCATTTAAGAGGTAATATTATGCTCCCTAGCCATCAATTTAGGGATTGGACTGAAAGTAGAAAATGAGAAGTATGATTGTTAGGTGTGGAAGTTGTTCCATGTGAATGCATGTACTAACAAGGGTTATGGGGAGGTTGTTGAACTAAAATGGGTGAATGATGGGTTGGGATGAAGGAAATCCACCATAGGAACCTTGTAGTCGAATTGCACACCTAGTGCTTGATAAAATGCCAGAATGAGTTGCACCCATGTATCTCTTCCGAATTATGGTTCAACTTTGTCATATCTCTAGTTTATTCGAGTCTCTAGAAGTTTCAGAATGTTGTACTAATCTAAGGAAATCTCAAGTGAGGTATGTTGGCTACACTTCTCTCATAGAATAAAATTCCATGATGTACTCGTAAGTTTCAAGCGTGATTGGCCTAAGCTCATATTTCTCGTATTCTGAGTCATTCCTAATAAATATTATTATTCCAAATAAGCTTTGTGTTAAAATATATATACTCAAAATGTGTTCCAAGTGCCCCTATCATATTATGTTCTACTTTGGAAATGTATTCAAGAATGACCAATGTATCAAAATGTTATGATTTAAAATCATGTATCAATTGCAAGTTTATTTTGCTTAATTTTGGAAAGAAAACTAAATGTGCTTAAGAATCCTATTGTTCATATGCACACTAGAAGTCTTGATTTCGAATGCTCTTATTGTGGAAAGAGTGAGTATGAAATATAAAGTACGGCCGACATGCCAATAATGAAATTACATTTGTGTCCAATAGTGCCAATGAAATGAAAAGAATGTGTGAAAGATTATGAAATGAGTTGTAACTCCTTTACACAATAAATGTTTTGGTAGTATCATTAGTCATCGAGGAAGGGTAGGTTGAAACAACCTAACCCCGAAACTACATGTGCCAGTGTAGGAGTGATTGAGGGGTAAATCCCTTATTGATGTGTTGAGATTATTCCCCTTCATTGGGATGAGATGATTGATGTGTTGGAACTGAGTCTTCAGACCTTTATTTGACTCTTTAGTGATAGTATTTATTGATGACATTCTTGTATATTTACGAAGTCAAGAGGACCATGCCGCCCATCTCAGGGCTATTCTACAGACTCTGTATCAGCACAAGTTGTAGACGATGTTTTTGAAGTGTTAAATTTGGCTTGAATATGTCACCTTCTTGGGTCATGTCGTCTCCAGTGAAGGAATCAAGGTTGATCCTTAGAAGATCAACCTTTGCGAAAAGAGCTTCTAAGAGATGAAGTCAAGACTGACTATGGCTCCGGTATTGACCTTAAAGGAGGGTACGGATGGGTTTATGGTACATTGTGATGCTTTAAGAATCGGACTTGGGTGTGTATTGATGAAACATAGCAAGGTGATTGCCTATGCTTCTAGGAAACTCAAGAATCAGGAGAGGAGCTATCCAACACATGACTTAGAACTTGTAAGGGTGGTGTTTGCATCGAAGATTTGGCGTCATTGTTTGTATGGGGTACATGTAGAAATATTTCACACATGGCTTGATTTACTCAGGGACTACGACATTGATATTCTATATCATTTGGGTTGCGGAGGATGCTCTTATCATGATCCATGGGTAGTTTGGCCCACTTGGAGGCACATTAAAGGCTGTTGGCCAAGGAAGTTCACCGGTTGGCTAGTTTGGGAGTTCATCTTGCGGACTCTAGTGAAGGAGGGGTGGTTGTCCAAAATAGAGCTGAATCATCACTTGTTATGGAAGTCAAGGGGAAGTAATTCAATGATCTGTTATTGGTACAGCTGAAGGAGGGGATTCATAAACATAAGACCATGGCTTTTTCTCCTGGCATTGATGATGGTACACTAAGATACCAAGGGCGATTATGTGTTCCAAATGTAAATGGTCTCCGGGAAAGAATCATGACCGAGGCTCACAATTCCAGGTATTCTGTGCACCCAGGCTCTATAAAGATGTACCATTCTCTTAAGGAGGTATGCTGGTGTAATGTTATGAAAAGGAATGTGGCGGAGTTTGTGGCAAGATGTCCAAATTGTCAACAAGTGAAGGCCGAACACCAAAGGCCGGTGGGTTAGCACAGAAGATAGAAATTTTGATGTGGAAGTGGGAGATGATCAATATGGACTTTGTGGTGGGACTACCTCGCATGCCTCGTAAGTTTGACTCAATTTGGGTGATTGTGGATCGACTCACGAAATCAGCACACTTCTTACCAGTTAAGGCTACAGACACGATGGAATAATATGCTTAGTTTTATATCAAGGAAATAGTCAGGTTGCATGGCACTCCGGTTTCTATTATCTCAGATCGAGGGGCACAGTTCGCAGCCAATTGTTTGAAGAAATTTCAGTAAGGTTTGGGTACTCAGGTGAATCTTAGTACAGCCTTCCATCCACAGACCGACGGGCAGGAAGAGCAGACTATTCAGTCGTTCGAGGATATTACTTGTATTCTTGACTTCTAGGGTAGCTGGGATGATCATTTGTCGGTCATAGAATTTTCCTACAATAATAGTTACCATGCCAGCATTCAGATGGCACCGTTCGAGTTTCCATATGGTAAGATATGTAGATATCCCATTGGTTGGTTCGAGGTTGGGGAAGAAGAATTGATAGGCCCAGATCTTGTACATCATGCTATGGATAAGGTTAAAATCATTAAGGAACGGTTAAAAATAGCTCAGAGTCTCCAGAAATCTTATTCGGACGTGCGTCGCAGGGATTTGGAGTTCGAAGAGGATGATTGGGTATTCTTGAAGGTTTCCCCAATGAAGGGTATAATGCGATTTGGGGTGAAAGGGAAATTGAGTCCCAGGTATGTCGGGCCATACAGAATCATTCTAGGGAGTTGCTCATGTGGCTTACAGGCTTGAGATACCACCAGAGATGTCGTTTGTGCATCCGGTATTTCATGAATCTATGTTAAAGAAGGTACCCGACACTCATTGTCCCAGTTAAGGCTATTGAGGTTAATGAATATTTGACTTGTGAGGTGATTTGGATTTCCATTCTTGATAGGCAAGTCCGAAAGCTGATGAATAAAGAGATTGCCTCCGTAAAAGTGCTATGGAGAAACCAACATTTGGGAGAGGCCACCTGGGAGGCCGAGGAAGAGATGATGAAGAAGTACCCTCATTTGTTTGAATAACTAAGTAGTTGTGTTTTATGAAATTGTTAAGAACTTACTTTCCATAAATTTTGTTCCACTTGTACAGTTTATGTTAAGGATTCTTCTTTTGGTAATATAATGCTAATGACATTATGATCGATGTTGTTTTCATGTTATGAAACATCGTTGGAGTTATGGTTATGTTGTTAGGACTGGTTTTTGCGATTCTCTGACAGGTGGATAGGCCCAAATACAGGGGAGACTCCGCCAAAAGTTTTGTAAATTTGGGAAGTTAGTCAAAATTTGGAACTCCTGGTATGAATTAAGAGTTGAGTCACATTGGATGCCGATGATGGACTTTGACCTCATTCGAGGAGGAATGATCCTAAACGGGGGAGGATGTAAGGCCCCATAAAATTTTACCAAGACCCGGGGTTTCGTGGTGCCGAGGTGGGCTAACGTATTTGAAGTTTGCTGATAATATTCGTGCACAGTATAGATTTTTTGGGGTGTGCAATGCGTTGGGGAGTTGGAAGGAACAGTGTTTCAGAACAGGGCATTTCCGCGGCCCATTTTGTGGCCGCAGAACTACTCCGCGGACCGTAGATCTTCCATGGAGTGGAGTAGAAGCAAAACCCAATATTTGGAGGTCATTTTGCGGTCAATTATGCGATCGCATAATGATTTTGCGGGCCGCACTTCCATCGCAGATTCAGCATGAGAAATGCTAGAGGGTGCGTTATGCGACTCATAACTGGTATACGGACCACAGACCTGACTCGATCATCCTAGTTTTGAAGGATGAATTCGTGGTCCCTTATACGGAACGCATACCTGTTTTGTGGGCCACTTTGGCGTCGCAGAGTTGAGTTAGGAGGGTCCATTTTTTATTTTTATAACCAGACCACCCCATTTTGATTAAAAGCCATTGGGGCTCATTTAGAAGGAGAAAATCTTTTATTTTAGAGAGAGGGGAAGGGATATAGAGAGATACGGAAGGGCACTAACATCTCCATACTTCAAATTCTTGCTCAAGCCTTGGGAATTTAAGGGAGGACCTCACAAGGTCTTAATCTAAGAGGTAAGATTCTACTCCCTAGCCCTCAATTTCGGGATTAGACTGAATGTAGGTAATGAGAAGTATGCTTCTTGGGTGTGGGAGTTATTCCCTATGCCTGCATGTACCAACAAAGGTTGTGGGGAGGTTGCTGAACTGAAATGGGTGAACGATGGGTTGTGGGCTGAACGAAATCCACCATAGGAACCTTGTAGTCGAATTGCACACCTAGTGCTTGATAAAATACATGAATAAGTTGCACCCATGTATCTCTTCCTAGTTATGGTTCAACTTTGTCTTATCTCTAGTTTATTAGAGTCGCTAGAAGTTTCGGAACGTTGTAGTAATATAAGGAACGCTCAAGCGAGGTATGTTGGCTAAACTTCTCTCATACAATCAACTTCCATGATGTACTCATAAGTTTCAAGTGTGATTGGCCTAAGCTCCTATTTCTCATGTTTCGAGTCATTCCTAATAAATTTGATTATTCCAAATAAGCTTTTTGTTGAAAGATATATACTCCTAATGTGTTACAATTGCCCTTGTCTTATTATGTTCTCCTTTGGGAATGTACTCATGTATCACCAATGTGTCCAAATGTTATGATTTAAAATCATGTTTCAATTGCAAGTTTATTATGCTTAATTTTGGAAAGAAAACTCAATGTACTTAAGACTACTATTGTTCATATACATACTGAAAATCTTGATTTCAAATGCTCTAATTGTTGATAACCTATGATGATGCTTCAAAGTGAAAGGAGTGAGTATGAAATATAAAATACTGCTGACGTGCCAAGAACGAAATTACATTTGTGGCCAATAGTGCCAATAAAATGAAAAGAATGTGTGAAAGATTATGAAATGAACTGTAACTTTTTTACACAATAATTGTTTTGGGAGTATCGTTAGTCACCGGGGAAGGGTAGGTTGAAATAACCTAACCCCGAAACTACATGTGCCAGTGTAGGAGTGATTGAGGGGTAAATCCTCGTACTGATGTGTTGAGATTATTCCCCTTTAACTGGGATGAGATTGATGTTTTGCGATTATTCCCCTTAATTGGGATGAGATGATTGCTAGCGGAATGTGATGTCGACCCATATGGCACTGTGGTGAGACGTCTTAGTCGATCAGGTCAAGATCATACGCCATGTCGCGCACCTGGTGGTGTTGTGATTGGATGTCTTGGGCTAAGACGGCTTAGCCGATCGGGCCGAGATCGGACTGCGTGCTAAAAGCGCGGTGGTGTATCGATACTAAAGATATCCCAACCTAAAAATATTGATATTTACTTGACAACATATCTTGCGCTTAACTTGACGCTTTAATATGTTTTAGGCTCTCATTGATTCCATGTTTCTTCCTCCTTTTACTATTACTCGTTTCATTAAGAGGGTGTTTAGTTACATACTAGTACTATTCTATATGTACTAACATCCCTTTTGCCAGGGGCTCTGCATCTTTAGTGGATACAGGTGGTTCCACAGCAGGTGGCATCGATCAGTGATAGCGGTACACCCTCTTCTCAACTGACTTGATGATCCCCACTTCATATCGAGGTCTTGTATCTTTTGTTCCTGATGTATAGTGTTTTGAGGTATAGCCGGGGCCTTGTTGCCGGCACCATCATATTACTCTTTTGTATCCATTAGAGGCTTTGTAGACATAGTGTGGTTGTATTTTGGATTTGGGTATGTCAAACTTGAAATGTTGTACTTGTAACACATGTTTCCACTTCTAAAACTATGCATGTGTAATGTATTTTGGGAATTGTAAATGAAGTAACTAATGTTAATGAGATTGGTGTTGTTTATGAAATCCTCTCATTGTCTAATGAATGGTATGCATCTTTACTTCATTCATGGGTACGGTCGGGTAGAAGGCATTGAGTAGGCTTGATTGACTAGGATATCTCGGTTGAGCACCGGTCGCACTCCCCAAAGTCAGGGCGTGATAATGTAAGCCTGACAACACAAGATAATTAAAGATCCTTACTTCAACTTTAGCCCATCAAACATCCGAAATCTATTATAAGACCTTATTATCGCATCTGAACACTACGCAAGCTTGAACAAGCTGTATCAATCCATAACCATAACCCAAGATAAATTCATATGATATACTGTATAACACAGATGCCCATAGCAATAACTTTCGACCACAGTATATGTCCATTAACAAACCCAATACCGGTAATAAACCTCATGTCAAATGAAGCCTTGTTCTAAACCTTCGTACACTGCCAAGGACAAGTGGCAGCTATATCCGAAAAGCAAGCACATCTTCAATGCCAGCTCCCGCCATACACAACAACATTAACACTGAGATTTACACTCAAGGTGCAGAAGTGTAGTATGAGTACAACTGAACTCATGTACTCAATAAGTAACAAACATAACCTCAGGTCGAATGCAGTGACGAGCTCGGAAGATAGTCGAAGCCAATATCAAAAGCCAGTGACAACTTGTAATAATATATCGAGGACAGAAAAGGAAAATAACTTAAGAGATATATGCTTGACTCGTTCACAGTTACGGAAAAGTAGGCATTCTTCTCAAGTATAATAGTCAAGTCCAAATCATACCATCAAAATCAACTAAACATGATTTTATCAAAAGAACTGTATTTATCTATTCCCAACACCAGATAAGAATTTTTGTTCACCAATTAGCATGAGGAAAGTACATCTCTATGCGTACAAGTCAAATATACATGCCAAGTCATCAATTATCAAATGCCTTCTAGCATGAGAAATATATATCGCTATGCCTATATGTCAAATATACTTGTCAATTCATCAATTGACATATTACCGACTAACATGAGGAAATAAATGCATCTATGTGCCTACATGACAAATATCCATGAAAACTAAATATCATCACAATGAAACAATCAAGAATAACCATACTTAGCACACTCACGGTGCCTGACGCTAGGCCCGTACCAACATACACAACAACACTAAATGCCCACCAATAAAGCACATATACAAAACATTGTGGTTGCGCCCACTGCTGACATATCAAACTCCGGAGGGGCGGATCCTGTCCAAGCGCTAATCATAAGCCAATATGGCTTGGTGCACGTGTAGCCTCAAAACAATCAATAATACTTAGCTTAATGTGGGGCATGGTGTACACGTCACCTCAATATCAACATAACTATTACGACGTGCTACCTGATCAAACATAACTCACAACAAGGCTCTACGGTCCATATCAATCATCAATCCGCTCAAATCTTCATATGTGAACATATCACAGAGACACAATCTATTCATGTAGCACGGAATACCACAATGGTACTCAAATATAGATTAGACTTGTGTCACGTACAAAAACACCAATAATATGTGAAATAGCATATCAATCATGCACAAAAGCGGAGATATTTCAAGCGGATATAACTGTCATGACTGAAATAGTATGACTAAGGCTAATACAAAAAGCTCAACATGGCAATATAACTCTAACATGTCTCAACAACTAAGTAGGTGGCCTCGATATGATTTCTAGCATGAATAATAACCCATGTAGTCATATAAATGGAAGAAACATGATATCAAAGAAGCATGATAGTAAAACAAGGCACATAATGGCCTGAGCACTACCCGGATCATGAATAACTCGGTGCACGCACACACGCTCATCATCTAGCGCATGTGTCACCCCAAAACCCATCTCAAATATCATACTTCTCAGGGATATTTACTCTCAAATCCAAGTTTAGATATATTACATACCACAAGCAAGCTAAATCAAATACCGAGCAAGCCAACCGATACTCTAGAATGCCATCCCATGCAAATCGACCTCCAAATGGCTTGAAACTAGCCAAAAGCAACTCAAATACATCATATAATGCCAAAGGAAACAAACCCAAATGATAAAGGTCGAGTAAATCAAATACTCAAAGTCAACCACGACCCACACCTCGAAACTCGACAAAACTCACAAAATCTGATAACCCATTCAATTACAAGTCCAATTATACTAATTTTAATCCAATCCGACTCAGAATCGATGTTCAAAACTCAATTAATCACTTTAGAAAAGTTAAGACAAAAACCCCCAATTTCACTTTTAAATTCATCACTCAAATGCAAAAATCAAAAATGGAATCACGGAATATAATCAAAATCGAGTTGAAAATACTTACCCCATTCCATGTGGGGAAAATCCTCTCCAATATCTCCCAAATTCGAGCTCCATAACTCAAAATGTGATAAAATAACTCAAAGGTCCGAAATAGATTAGTTATAGGTTTGCTCCAGGTATACTATTCGCGAACGCGGAAGAACCCTCGCATTCGCGATGAATAAATACTCACCGCCACAAAAATAACTCTACGTGTTCATAGCATAGTTCTCACGAATGTGATGCACAGCTGACCTAGAACTTCACAAATGCAGCGTTGTAATGGCTCGATCGCTCGTTTCGAGAACTGTATTCAGTTTGGTAGCTTGAGGTCATGAGTAGAATCATATTATGTATTATGACTCGTGTGTATCGTCGATTTTGGTTTTTAAGTGCGTCGGATTGATTTATAAGAAATATTCTTAACTTGGAAGCTTTAAGTTTGAAAAGTCGACCAAGTTTGACTTTTGTATATTTGACTCCGGATCTGCAATGTACGAAGGTTTTGAATGAGGTTTTGTTTGATATGAGGTTTACTACAGGTACCTGATTTGTCTTCTGGGCAGCTATTGTGGTCAAAAGTTATTGTTGTGATTATCTGAGTTATGTGGTATATTATGTGATTACATATTGGGTTATGGTTATGGCGTGGTACAGTTTGTTTACACTTATGCAATGTATGGATGTGAGAATTGGGTCTTATAATGAATTCCGGATATTAAAAATTGGGTTCCCGGTTTATGGACTAGGCTGGAGGAAGAATCTTCGGTTATGTTGAGTTAGCAAATATATATGGATTGGGATGACGTGGGATCACCCCTGGGTATGTGAACGGTAAGGTTACACCGTAATTTAATGGCTTTCGAACGACTATTGGCACGTTCGAGGACGAACGTATGTATAAGTGGGTAAGAATGTAATGACCCGACTGGTCGTTTCGAGCAACTGCATTCAGTTTGGTAGCTTAAAGTCGTGAGTATCTTCATATTATGTATTATGACTCGCGTGTATCGTTGGTTTTGGTTTTTAGGTGCCTCGGGATTGATTTGAATGAATGATTTCCAACTTGGAAACTTTAAGTTAGAAGTGTCGACCAAGTTTGACTTTGTGTATTTGACCCCGGATCGGAGTTTTGAGGATTCCGTTAAGTCCGAATGGTGATTTTGGACTTGGGAGTATGCGCGGATTTGCATTTAGATATTTCTAGAAGGTTTCGACATTATTTGGCAAAGGTTAGAAATTTGAAGGCTTGGAATACTCATAAGTTTGATCGAGAGTTGACGTTAATGATATCGGGTAATTGTTATTCCAAGAAATAGAATAGGTTCGTTATTCCATTTGGAATTTGTGTGCAAAATTTGAGGTCATTCCAAGTTGATTTGATATAGTTCGGCATGAGTTTTGAAAGTTGAAAGTTCAATAGTTCATTAAGTTTGATTTGAGGTGTGATTCGTGGTTTTGATGTTATTGTGTATGATTTATGGCCTCGAGTAGGTTTATGTTGTGTTTTGGGACTTGTCAGCGTATTCGAATGGGATCCGAGGGGCTCGGGTGAGTTTCAAATTAATTTTGGACCCTTTCCCTCATGTTTTGCATAGCCGGTTTTCTGCTGGTTCTAGTGTTTCAGGCCTTCTTCGCGATCGCAAAGGTATGGATGCTATCACGTAGAGTTTTGGGGAGCTGCTGGTTGTTATTAAACACATTCGAGATAGGTGAAGCGCGTTCGGGAAAGGTTGAAGGGTTTGTTCATCACGTTCGCAAGTGAAGGTTCGCGATCGTGGTTCAGCGGGGAGCTGGGGACTTCTGTCTTCGCGTTCGCAAGGTTGTGGGCTCGTTCGCGTAGTTGTGGTGCCTGTGTTCATCGCATTTGCGAGGGTAGTGCCACGACCGCAAAGTGTATATTTGGCTAAGTTCATTTCTGTTCATCGCGATCGCGAGGGTACAACCGCGATTGCATAGAGTACCACTGGAGGCGATATTCACCACATGTTTTGGGGTATGTACTTTCTACTCGGATTTGATTATATTCCATGATTCTATCTTCGATTTTGGCATTTGATTGATGAGTTTGAAGGACAAATTGGGGGGGTTTGTCAAAACTTTCTAAACGTGATTGTTTGGGTTTTGAACATCGATTCGGAGTTGGATTTGAGTGAAATTAGTATGGTTCGACTCGTATTCGAATGGGTTGTCAGAATTTATGAGTTTTGTCGGGTTTCGAGGTTCGGGCCCGAGTTTGACTTTTTGGTTGACTTTGAGTATTTGATTAAAGATTCGCCCTTTATTGTTTGGGTTTGCTTCCTATGGCATTATTTGATGATTTTGAGTTGCTTTTGGCTAGTTTTGAGTTGTTCGTTGGTCGATTTGAGCGGGATGGCCATTCTAGTGTATCGATTTGACTTGTTTGAGGTAAGTGTCTTGCCTTACTTTGTTGGAAAAATTTTCCTAATTGATAATGTTTTCTATATGCATGTACCAGGGTTAATCATGCTTGGAGGTAGATTCTACGATTATTTATGCCTCGTTGGAATATGTGACCTTCTTGCTTCATGCTTTACTTTACTTCTCGATTAATATGAATTTGAAATTAAATGCTTGAAACCATGATTAAGCTTATTATAACATGACTAAAATTTGGCGGACTTTTGTGAAACTATTGATGTGCTAAATTCGGTCATCACTACACTTAATCACAAATACATCGCAATGATTGTTATTCTTGAGATACTTGGAATCTATACATGAGTTGAAGATCGCTTTTGAGATTTATTGAGATACTTGAACAATAAGGTTATTGAGGTTTATTGATTTGCTATTGGCTTGAATGTTGCGATTAATGTTTATTTGGAATATTCGCTTAATCACTCACCTTGATGTTATCCATGCTTCCTACCTTACTTGTTATTGATATACATGTGCTTGGTGAAGAAGAGTGTAAAGCACGAAGGGTGATGTCGTGCTATTGAATATACATTATCATGTAAGGAAAAGTATAAAGTAAGAAGGGTGATGCCATGACATTTCTTATATATTATCGTGTGAAGAGGAAAGTAAAGCATGAAGGGTGATGTCTTGCAATTTCATTTACATTATCATGTGAGGACGAGAGTAAAAGTACGAAGGGTGATGCCATGCCACTGTTTTTATATTATCAAGTGTTTCAGTGTAGGCGAGGATGATAGACATGCATTATATTGTGATATCTTTTCCTTGTGTATTCATTCATGCCCTTATCTTGAGTTGTTACTAATGCACCTATGTTTTTTATTTGACTTGTCGTTGTTGTTCTGTCTTTGTCCACTACCTCAATTGATGTTGTAATATCCATGCCTTCTATCTGTTTAACTTGTAAATATCATTCTTTCCTTCTTGTCTGTCATATTTACATCTATGTCGTTTCTCATTTTTTGCACTTTTGTTTAAGCCTTCTACCATGTTACCTGTCCACTCCTTCTATTTGTTTAGCTTATAAAGATCATGCTTTCCCTCTTGTTTGTTATATCTACATCTTAGCCTTCTACCATGTTAGTTAATAAAATTTATGTTCTTCTATCTTAATTGCTATCATTACTTCTATGGATCCTACCTAGTCTGTTATCGTTGTCCATATGCACTTCCTTGTTTGTTATCGCTACATGTGTATCTCCTACTTTGTCATTGCTGTTAGTGGCATTTCTTTCACGTGGTTGGAACTGTTATACCTATGCTTGGTAAGGAAGAGATAAATGCAAGAAGGGTGTTGTCGTGCCAATTGATTTGACATACATTCATATATTTGGTGAGGATGAGATAAATGCACGAAGGGTGTTGCCGTGCCATTTGATTTGATATCTTGAGTTCATTTCTCACACTATGAAAGCTCTGGATTTGCTACCGTGGTTTGATGGTCATCGCATTAAGGAAAGGATTGGTTGTGATATTGAGAAATGTTGACCATAATTTCTACTAGTAATCATTTACTTCTTCGCATATTTGTTCTTGTACTCTTCTCTGTTACGTTTTAGTATTGTTTCTATTGTTATTCTACTGCAGAGCTTAAACCAGTGAGTATCTTTTAAATAAAAAGCCTCGTCACTACTTCACCAAAGTTAGTCAATATACTTACTGGGTACATGGGGTTGGTTGTACTCATACTACACTTCTGCATCTTGCGTGCAGATCTTGGAGCTGATGTTGTTGTGCATGGTAAGAGCTAGCATTGAAGATGTGCCCATTGTCCGGACATAACTACTATTTGTCCTTAGTAGTTTTAGATTTGAGTTCTGTTTATGTATAATTCAAATGGATATTGTTTTTATTCATCATATCTATTTTGTAAATCTAAATCATAGTCGCTCGTGACTTGTGCTACTATATCTTGGGAAGCTGTGTAAACTTCAGTTATTTCACTTATTGGCTTCATATTAATTCCAGTAGAACTGTCTTGATTGTATTTGGCTTACCTAGTGGGTCGGGTTAGGTGCCATTACGACTAGGCGGATTTTGGGCCGTGACAAGTTGGTATCAGAGCACTAGGTTCGTAGGTTCTATGAGTCATGAGCAAGTGTCTAGTAGAGTCTTGCGGATCAGTATGATGACGTCTATACCTATCTTCCAGAGGCTACAGGGCATCAAAGAAACTTCCCTTCTTTTTTTCCTCATTGTGTGGCTTTGTTTCAGCATAGCGCCTATATCTTTGATTTTTTTCTATTCACTCGTATGCAAGGTTGCGCACTCGGTATCAACTATGCACCAATGGTTGTGATGTTGTAGATGGTTTATGAAAGGCTATGAATGCTTGATTATCATCATGGTAATTGTCTAGTCTTGGGAGCAGATGCAGTGATACATCTTTCAGTCGTTCATTTGTGGCACGAATCGAATTTTTGTATCTGGTTGGTAAGTTCGGACTTGGGAAGACTGGCTGGTGGCCTAGTTATTTTGATTTTGGTGGGCTCATGGTAAGGTGTTGATTTGAGTACATCTGGGGGTTATCTCCTATGTGATACGTTTGGATCGTGTGTTTCGTATTAGGTTTCCATTTGATGGAATGCGTATATTATCACTTCAGAGCATTTGGGAAGGTTTGCTTAACTATTGCAAGCATATGTATGCGCTTGGGAGACTCTTCAAAATGTTCTAGGACCAGTATTGTGTGTGTTTTTAAAGTATTCAGCTGAAGAGCAGTGGGGGATCGGGGCATCTACGAAGATATAGTACTGTGGATTATCGATGATATTTTCCATGGCTTCGAGTTAAGTGGGGGAGTCTGCTATTAACGATCGAATTGTAGGATCATGCGTTGTATAAGTTTCCGAGTTGAGGGATTTCTTGGTTGTTTCTTTGAATAGTCATGTGCTAGTGAAGCACGGGTTGCTCGGTGCGTATTGGATGTGTATTGAAGATCAGAGTAAGGTGAGTGGTTATCGAGAAGGTTCTGATGAGTTCCAAATCACATGTGGCATTTAAGGACTCCTGAATTTGTGAATGAATAGGACTTGAGATCGGTAGTTAATGGTGATCGGATCTGCAGTATTTCTATGTCAAGAATGATTCTACATGGAAATACTAGAGAGATGCAAGAAATGGCTACGGATTCACAGAAGGTTCCTTATGATAGAGCATATCGGATTGAGTTACTTTCCGGTTGGCAGTCTCTATGACTAAGTTGAGTTAGAGGAGATCAGTTCTAATGACTTGATCATGTGTTAATAAGTTCCGCATAATTCACCATGGTTATGGCCATGGCCCCGAGTTTATGTTTTCAACAGGTATAGAAGATATATTGCGTATGGTGATGTTCTCCTAGATTAAGTTAAATGAAAGGTTCTCGGTTGATGACGTATTCAACTTGCTTGTGGTTCAGAGTTGATTATGAGATTTTCGTATTTTCACCAGTTATCATGCTAGTGGTAGTGCACCGTGTGGGTTTAAAAGTTGTGAGTTCAAGGTTGCAGTTTAGTTTTGAAGGGAGGGATATGAGTTCTTGATGACATAGATGATTTCAGATGATTAAGAGAATGTTGGCACTATTTTATTTCGTCGGAGGAGAGTGAGCATGTTGGCGGGTGCATTGTGTTTTGACTTGTGGGTAATTTTCTATAAAATGATGGAGAATGAGTGACGTATCAGCCATTTGATTAGCGGTGTTGAGATCGGATATGGGGATTCCGGTACACATGAGGTTCAGAGACTGGATGTCCTCATAGGCAGACTATTCCTTGATTACGAATTGTGAAGAAATGTGGAGGATTTGGATAATTGATGGTATGTGTTATGGATAGGTTACTATGGACTTTTGGAAGGATATTTACCTGTTTAGGAATGATCGGCATTTTGTTTGGGGGTTATTTGTGAGCCTAATGAGAATGTGTATTCTATATTGGATCGGATTTGCTTGCTCTTGCGCGACTGTTACCACAGGTATATCATCGGGCGTAATGGATGTTATTCGCGCATTGGTGTATGTTATGTGTTTCTCTCTTATGCTATGACGGGTTCTGAGGGTTACATGATTATTCGCACGCATATGGGCCTTATGGCGTTATGGGCGAGATGGCCCTCGTGATGATGATTTTCTTATTGCACCATAGTTGTCCTTGTCTTTCTCGGTATTGTTTTATGCCTAATCATCTTTCCACGGTTATATTTGTGCACTCTATCGTGCTTGATGTTGACGCACGTGTGATTAGTGAGCCTGAGCATTATGGCTCGATGGGTACCCCTATGTGGATTGGTATGATTGGATCGGGTTGCGCGCCGCAACAGTAGTATGTGGGATCGGGTTGCGCGCCGCAACAGTAGTATGTGGGATCGGGTTGCACGATGCAATGGTACAGTGATGAGATGTAATTCCTTATGCTTATTTCGTGTTTTTTGTTTCTACTTTGTGGAAAATAGTTCATAGGAAGATGTTAATATTACATTGCCTGGTTAACTTGCTTGGTAGCCTTCTTATTTAACCTTCTTAGTATTATCTGTCATGTCTGAATTATTACTTATTTGGTGTATGGATCGCGTTATGTGGGGCTCCATATGGCTTTTGGTATGACTTGTCGGTTGTGCTGCTTGTATTGGCGGAGATGAGGTTTCTAGACGTGAGATTTGCACTATCATATTGGGATGAGGAATGTTTGGGAGAATGGTACCATATTTCAACTTGTACATGGGAAATGGTTCTTGTCGTACGATTGAGCTTCTTGACTTGTTGATCTGATGAGTAGTTATGAGTATATGCATGTTATTTCATCATCGGCAGTGTACGAAGGTTTTGTACGAGGTTTTATTTGATATAAGGTTTACTATCGGTACCAGATTTTTCTTTTGGGCAGCTATTGTGGTCAGAAGTTATTGTTATGATTATCCGAGTTATGTGTTATATTATGTGATTACATCTTGGGTTATGGTTATGGCTTGGGACAGTTTGTTCAAACTTATGTAGTGTATGGATGTGAGAATTGGGTCTTATAATGCATTTTAGATATTGAAAATTGGGTTCCAAGGTTTATGGACTAGGCTGAAGGAAGAATCTTCGGTTATGTTTAGTTGGCGGACATATATGGCTTGGGATGATGTGGGATCACCCCCAGGTATGTGCATGGTAAGGTTACACCATGATTTGATGGCTTTGGAATGACTCTTAGCACGTTCGAGGACGAACGTATGTTTAAGTGGGGAAGAATGCAACGACCCGACCGGTCGTTTCGAGCAATTGCATTCCGTTTCGTAGCTTGAGGTCATGAATAGCTTCATATGATGTATTATGACTCGCGTGTATCGTCGGTCTTTTTTTTTCAGGTGCCTCGGGATTGATTTGGAAGAATGATTATCAACTTGGAAGCTTTAAGTTGGAAAAGCTGACCAAGTATGACCTTTGTGTATTTGACCCTAGATTGGAGTTTTGATGATTCCGTTAGGTCTGGATGGTGATTTTGGACTTTGGCGTGTGCCCGGATTTGCATTCGGTTATTTCGAGAAGGTTTCGGTACTATTTGGCGAAAGTTGGAAATATGAAGGTTTGGAATATTCATAAGTTTGACTGAGAAATGTAATTGATGATATTGGGTTTGAATTGTTGTTCTGGGAGTTGTAACAGGTTCATTATGTCATTTGGAGCTAGTGTGCAAAATTTGAGGTCATTCTGAGTTGATTTGATATGGTTCGGCACGAGTTTGGAAGTTGAAAGTTCAATAGTTCATTAAGTTTTATTTGAGGTGTGATTCATAGTTTTGATGTTATTATGTGTGATTTGAGGCCTCGAGTAGGTTGGTGTTATGTTTTGGGACTTGTTGGCATGTTCAGACGGGGTCCCGAGGGGCTCGCGTATGTTTCGGATTGATTTCGTACCTTTTTCCTCATGTTTGCATAGCTGGTTTTCTGCTGGTTCTGGTGTTTCAGGTCTTCTTCGCGATCGCAAAGGTATGGACGCGATCACGTAGAGTTTTGGGGAGCTGCTGGTTGTTATTCAACATGTTTGTGAGAGGTGAAGCGCATTCACGAAGGATTGAAGGGTTTGTTCATCGCGTTCGCAGGTGAAAGTTCAATCGTGGTTCAACTGGGAACTGGGGACATCTGTCTTTGCGTTCGCGAGATTGTGGGCACGTTCGCGTCGTTGGGGTGTATGTGTTCATCGTATTCGCGAGGGTAGTGCCGTGAACGCGAAGTGTATTTTTAGCTGAGTTCATTTTTGTGCATCGCGTTTGCGAGGGTAGCTCCGCAAACGCTAAGTGTATTTTTGGCTAAGTGCATTTATGTGCATCGCGATCGTGAGGGTATAACCGCGATCATGCAGAGTATCACTTGATAGTGCATATAAGTACTCTATTTCGGACCTATGAGTTATTTTATCACATTTTGAGTTGGGGAGCTCGGATTTGGGCGATTTCGGAGGCGATTTTCACTACATGGATTTGGGTATGTACTTCCCACTCATATTTGATTATATTTCATGATCCTATCTTCGATTTTAGCATTTGATAGATGATTTTGAAAGACAAATTGGGGGAGGGGTGTTTGTCTAAACTTTCTTAAAGTGATTATTTGAGTTTTGAACATCGCTTCGGAGTCGGATTTGAGTGCAATTAGTATGGTTGGACTGGTATTCGAATGGATTATTGGAATTTGTGAGTTTTGTCGGGTACCGAGGTGTGGGTTGGGTTTGACCTTTTGGTTAAGTTTGAGTATTTGATTAAAGATTCGACATGTATCATTTGGGTTTGCTTCCTATGGTATTATTTGATTATTTTGAGTTGCTTTTCGCTAGTTTCGAGTCGATCGGAGGTTGATTTGAGCGGGATGGTGCTTCTACTGTATCGATTTGGCTTGTTTGAGGCATGTGTCTTGCCTAACATTGTTGGGGGGGTTTTCTACTAATTGATATTTTTTGCTACATGCGAGTGTGATGCATATATGAGGTGACGAGTGTATATGAACGTGTTAGGGTTAATCATGATTGGGGGTAGATTATACGATTATTTGTACCTCATTGGAATATGTGACCTTCTTGCTTCAGTTTTACTTGACTTCTAGATTAATATGAATATGAAGTTAAATGCTAGAAACCATGATTCAGCTTATTATAACTTGACTAAAATTTGGCAGACTTTTGTGAAACTATTTATGTGCTAAATTCAGTCGCCACTACACTTAATCAAAAATACATCACTACGACCGTTATGTTGAGATATTTGGATTCAACTCGACTTGAAGATTGCTTTGGAGATTTGTTGAGATACTTAAACAATAAGGTTCTTGAGGTTTATTGAATTGCTATTGTCTTGAAGGTTATGATTAATCTTCATTTAGAATATTCGCTTAATCACTTTTTTTAATGTTATTCATGCTTCCTACCTTGCTTGTTATTGATAGACATGTGCTTGGTCAGGAAGAGTGTAAAACATGAAGAGTGATGTCATGCTATTGCACATACATTATCATGTGAGGAAGAGTGTAAAGTATAAAGGGTGATGCCAGGACATTTCTTATATATTATCATGTGAGGAGGAGAGTAAAGCACGAAGGGTGATGCCGTGCCATTTCATTTACATTATCATGTGAGGACGAGAGTAAAAGCATGAAGGGTGATGACGTGACATTGTTTTTACATTATCATGTGTTCATGGCACAAAGGGTGTTTCCGTGCAGGCGAGGACGAGAGACATGCATTATATTGTGCAAGCTTTTCCTTGTGTATACATTCATGCCCTTATCTTGAGTTGTTACTGTTGCACCAATGTTTTCTATATGACTTGTCGTTGTTGTTCTGTCTTTGTCCTCTACCTCAATTATTGTTAAATTATCCATGCATTCTATCTGTTTCACTTATAAATGTCATTATTTCCTTCTTGTTTGACATATTTACATCTATGTCGTTTCTCATTTGTTGAACTTTCGTATAAGCCTTCTACCATGTTAGCTATCCATGCCTTCTATTTGTTTAGCTTATAAAGATCATGTTTTCCCTCTTGTTTGTTATATCTACATCTAAGCCTTCTACCATGTTAGTTAGTGAAATTTATGTTCTTCTATCTTAATTGCTATTATTACTTCTATGCCTCCTACCTAGTTTGTTACCGTTATCCATATGCACTGCATTGTTTGTTATTGTTACCTGTGTATCTCCCACTTTGTCATTACTATTATTGGCATTTCATTCACCTAGTTAGAATTGTTATACATATGCTCGGTAAGGAAGAGATAAGTGCAAGAAAGGTGGTGTTGTGCCAATTGATTTGACATACTCCACGCCCCGAACCTGGGGGCGAGACCGGCATCTGATGCCTCACTTAACATAGCGCACCAACTTGCGACTGAGAGACTTTGAACATACAATATCATACTTTGGCCATGGGGCCACATTGCAAGACAATTTGCAAAGAAAAATATAAAATAGAATGGAAACTAGCTATCACTAAACATCAATATAAAGCTGGGCCTATAAGGCCGTCATAACTACCACAGCTGACAAACCAACAAAACATACATACAAAGCCTACAAGCCCAACATGTTGAACTAACTGACATGATATGTCTACAAGCCTCTACTGGTGTACGTACTGTGATCGTAACAGGGCCCCGACCTACCCATAACATATATACATATATACACAATATGTACACAAAACCCTAGATCCGATAACTCCGAAGGACGTGAAGCTTACCGATCAAACTGAACTCGGGCAACACCTACTAAGGAGGTCTACCCATCTGTCTATATGAACCTGCACGCATGAAATGCAGCGTCCCCAGAAAAGGGACGTCAGTACAAAATAATGTACCGAGTATGTAAGACACTAAAACAACTTAAAGCTAAAATTGAACTAATAATATAATAACTGAAAGTAACTTGGAGTCAAAGATGATCTGGAGATATACTTACATGTTGATACTGACTCAACTCTCTCATTATAGTAAGTAAAATAAATGTCCGGCCCTATAAGGCTTGGTACGTGTAACTGCTCGGCCATAGTAGGCTAGCTCATAGGCGCTCGGCCATACTAGGCTAGGTATCTCGGTCGTTCTGGGTTCGTTCATAGGCGCTCGGCCACTGTAGGCTCAGTATATAACTTACCATCAGATCAGAGGTTGACCAATAGGGGCCTGCCCATCGATTATAGCTCGATGGTGGTGAAAGTACTGTAATACTGTGTGTATATATATAGACCCTCTGCTCTCTTGACTGGAAGAAAACAATACTTAACTAAATATAAAGTCCCTATAAGGGAGAATACTGTAACCTATGAGGCTAGGATAATGTACATAGGTTCAGGAATACAAACTTCACTTTTTGCCTCGTTATCAAACTTCATGTAGTTACGGGATCATGCTAAAATGAAGAAAGGTTTAGCCTTAACATACCTTATCACAGTCTTTCCAATAACCAAGTTGAACTCGCATTTTTGCACCTTAATATACAATAACGATAATAATACTATCATTAAGTTACGAAAGGTACAACTTTCGCACAACGAACGACAAGCTTATTTTGTATTAAAACGGGCAGCATCTCCCCTATAATCCTTACTTCCTCCAAATTCAAGATAATACCAACAACACAAGAACACAACAATATCAATATTTATACATTATTTTCCAACCTTGTATACACCACAAAATACTACAAAATAGCCTAGCACACCCCAAACTCTTCATACACAAAACGACCATCGTAGTAGTGTCAAACATCCCGAAAATGTTACGACGACTGACCAGCCCACTACGCTGAATTTATGTGGTGTTTTTCCATACCCTTCCTCCTCCAAAACTCCATAAAACAATAGTAAAACATGCAATCCAACAGCAACACCAAACAGTCCACAAAATAGTCCGCTACAAGTGAATAACTCGAACTCACGGTTTCCTATCACCGTCCCATGAGTTCTTAAAATTATAGAACGACTTTCCATACATATCAAGCAAGAAAAATGAGTACAAGAGAGCAGTAAATATACCTTATTTGTTGAATAACTCAACTCCTATCTTGGTTCTTCAAACTCTAGGTTTTACCTCCAACTAAAACTTGAAAAGGAGAGAAATTCAATTAGGGTTTGTGTGTAATTTTTGGGAGGATGTTTGCAGGGGTTTAGGTCTGGTTATTGCGCCATATTATAAGTGTATTATATGAACAAAATAGGCCTTTAAAAGTACTTTTTGGACGACCCAAATTGGCCCATTTTTGGACTCTCATTTAAGCAAGTAGGTGACACACCTACTTGTCACCTAGTAGCTTGTGCAGTCTCGGAAAAACGCATATATCTCTCTACTATGTTGTCATATTGACAAACGGTTTAAAGAGGCAAATAGACTCATATATATTTAATTTGATGGGTGGAACACCGTATAACGCAAAGTATATTGGGAGAAAATTGCAGTTACATGTGACCCAAATTTCAGTAAAACTTATGAACGTAACTTGTGATGACTTTCATCGACTTATGTTCCACAACTCGCTTGACTTCAAAACATAACATATGACTATCATATGACTAACATAACACATAATATAACCTCCTTTTCATGTTAATCACACTAGTCTCACCCCAAAATACATGTTATAACATTCCCAATTTGCCGACTTTCGACGAAACATTATTTCTTCAATTCCTTTAGATTCTGAACCTTCCAACCCTCTTTGTACTTGTTGTTCATGATCTTCAATAATTATAAACTCCGAGGTAACATGATTAACTTACTTTATATACTTTCAAAGATGATCTCATTTTTGGTCCTATATTAGTTTTCTTACGACGCACTTTTACGTACGAAAGTAGATCCTTGGTCTATCAAGGCATAAGCATCGTGAGAGCAAATGGTCAATATACCTGTCACAACGTCTGGTGAAGACTCCTAGTCTTGTCGACCCACTAAAGCATAGATACGATCCTGGTTACCACCTGAACTGGAACCTCTACCTCTACCTCGGGCTCTACCAGTCGAAGACTGAGACTCGCCCCATGAAGGATGCACGGACATAGATGATCATGTTGCTGAACTCGTTGGTTGTGCCATACCCCCAGAATCTCTAATTTGGGCAATCTCACATCATATGCCCTGGACACCCACATGTATAATAAGTATCGGAAGCTGCTTGGCATTGGCCCAAGTGTCCTCTACCACAGATGTCACACCGCGACAGAAATGACCTTGTCTGCCCTGAACCTCACAGTCGCTGCAAACCCGACGCCCGTGATCTCACACCTGGTCCTGACTGAGTATAGCGGTCATACTTGTAACCCTGTAACTGAGGTGGCGGAGACCTAGGTGGCCGTCCGAAGTACTGGGGCCTATAACTAACCTGAGACTGCTCCTGAGACCTGGCAAATCTCATTCGCTTACGCTGCCCTTGCTCAGTCCTCTCTGTACCCTGCTGCCGATGCCTACCCCTTTCTATAGTCTGGCCGAATGCCTGAATCCGGGAGATATCCATACTATCCTGCAATGCAGTGGTGGCACATGCCTCGGTCAACTCTAGGGCCAACTCTGTTATAAACCTGTGAATCCTGTCCCACATAGTAGTAACTATAGAGGGTGTATATCTGGCCAATTAGTCAAAACGGAGACTATACTCTCGAACACCCATATTGCCCTGCTTGAGGGCTAGAAACTGATCGACTCGAGCCTTTCGGATCTCCCACGGAAAGTACTGGTCAAGGAAGGCATCTGAAAAATTCTCCCAAATAGTTGGAGGTGCATCACGTCCCCTGGACCTCTCCCATCCCTCGTACCAAAGGATGGCTATATCTCGGAGTCAAAAAGCTTCTAGCTCAACTGCCTCTTTCTCCATGGCATGCATAACCCGAAAGATCCTGTGAAGCTGATCTATGAAATCCTGTGGGTCCTCCCTCTGATCTGGCCCCGTGAACTCTGGGGGACTCAAATCAATAAACTCTCGGACCCTTGAACTCCCAAACGCCTCAGAAGATCCTGCAGTAGTTGATGCCCTAGCCTGTTGTTGGGTAGCCACCAAATGTGTCAACAAATGATGGAGGGGGAACTGGAGGTGCGGTATCCCTAGGAATCTCCTCAGGTGGTGGAGGATCCGGTAATCGCTGAGTAGGGGTCTCGCCCTGGGCTTCAGAGTGGGCCCCATCTACTAGGGGTACCCTGTTAGTCCCCTCACCTGCTGTTGTATCTCTCCTATGGCTAGCCATAGTCTTCCTAGTCACCGTCATCTATGTATGCAAACACCAACACGTAAGTTTAACTCAAATTTCCAATAACTCAGTTCTACAGCACGATTTAGATTTGAAAGATGGGTAACCAACTCCTAAATGCCATGTAGTTCCCTGCTTATATAATGTGGTGCACAACACATCTATAAACAAGACCCTACTAGACACGGCTTGTAGACTCCCTAGGACAGAACTGCTCTGATACCAAGTTTGGCACGCCCCAAACCTGGGGGTGAGACTGGCACTCGATGCCTCACTTAACATAGCGTACCAACTTGCGACTGAGGGACTTTGAACATAAAATGTCATACTTTGGCTATGGGGCCACATTGCAAGATAATTTGCAAATAAAAATATAAAATAGAACGGAAACTAGCTTTGACTAAACATCAATATAAAGCTGGGCCTACAAGGCCCTCATAACTACCACAGCTGATAAACCAACAAAACATACATACAAAGCCTACAAGCCCAACATACTGCACTAACTGACAGGATATGTCTACAAGCCTCTACCGGTGGATGTACTGTGATCGGAACAGGGCTTCGACCTACCCATAACATATATACATATATACACAATATGTACACAAAGCCCTAGATCCGGCAACTCCGAAGGACGTTGAGATTACCGATCAAGTTGAACTCGGGCAACACCTACTAAGGAGATCTACTTGTCTGTCTATCTGAATTTGCACGCATGAAATGCAGCATCCCCAGAAAAGGGACGTCAGTACGAAATAATGTACCGAGTATATAAGATAATAAAATAACATAAAGCTGAAACTGAACTGAAAATATAATAACTGAAAGTAACTTGGAGTCAAAGATGATCTGGAGATATACTTACCTGTCGATATTGACTCAACTCTCTCATTATAGTAAGTAAAATAAATGTCCGGCCCTATAAGGCTCGGTACGTGTAACTGCTCAGCCATAGTAGGCTCGCTCGTAGGCGCTCGGCCATACTAGGCTAGGTATCTCGGCCATTCTGGGCAAGCTCATAGGTGCTCAGCCACAATAGGCTCGGTATATAACTTACCATCTGATCATAGGTTACCCAATAGAGGCCTGCCCATCGATTATAGCTCGATGGTGGTGAAAGTACTGTAATACTGTATGTATATATATAGACCCTCTGCTCTCTTGACTAGAAGAAAACAATACTTAACTAAATATAAAGTCCCTATAAGGGAGAATACTGTAACTTATGAGACTAGGATAATGTACATAGGTTCAGGAACACAAACTTCACTTTTTGCCTCGTTATCAAACTCATATAGTTACGGGATCATGCTAAAATGAAGAAAGGTTTAGCCTTAACATACCTTATCACAGTCTTTCCAATAACCAAGTTGAACTCACCTTTTTGCAACTTAATATACAATAATGATAATAATACTATCATTAAGTTACGAAAGGTATAATTTTCGCACAACGAACGACAAGCTTATTTTGTATTAAAATGGGCAGCATCTCCCCTACAATCCTTACTTCCTCCAAATTCAAGAAAACACCAACAACACAAGAACACAACAACATCAATATTTATACATTATTTTCCAACCTTATATACACCACAAAATACTACAAAATAGCCTAGCACACCCCAATCTCTTCATACACAAAACGACCACCGTAGTAGTGTCAAACAGCCCGAAAATGTTACGACGAATGACCAGCCCACCACACTGAATTTATGTGGTGTTTCTCCATACCCTTCCTCCTCCAAAACTCCATAAAACAATAGTAAAACATGCAATCCAACAGCAACACAAAACATTCCGCTACAAGTGAATAACTCGAACTCACGGCTTTCTATCACCGTCCCGTGAGTTCTTACAATTATAGAATGACTTTCTATACATCTAAAGCAAAAAAATGAATAAAAGAGAGAAATAAACTTACCTTATTTGTTGAATAACTCAGCTCCTATCTTGGTTCTTCAAACTCTAGGTTTTACCTCCAACTAGAACTTGAAAAGGAGAGAAATTCAATTAGTGCCCTCTTATAAGTGTATTATATGAAAGAAATAGGCCTTTAAAATGTCTCTTTGGATGACCCAAACTTGCCCATTTTCGAACTCACATTTAAGCATGTAGGTGACACACCTACTTGTCACTTAGCAGCTTGTGCAGTCTCGTAAAAACGCATATATCTCTCTACTCTAATGTCGTATTGACAAACGGTTTAATGAGTTAGACAAAAACTCATAGATCTTCAATTTGATGGGTGGAACACCCTATAACTCTAAGTATATTGGGATAACATCGCAGTTACATTTGACCCAAAGTTCAGTAAAACTTATGAACGTAACTTGTGATGACTTTCATCGACTTTTGTTCCACAACTCGCTTGACTTCAAAACATAACACACGAATATCATACGACTAACATAACTCATAACATAACCTCATTATCATGTTAAGCACCCTAGTCTCACCCTAAAAGTACATGTTATAACATTCCCAACTTGTCGACTTTCGATGAAACATTATTTCTTCAATTCCTTTAGCTTCTGAACCTTCCAATCGTCTTTGTACTTATTGTTCATCCTCTTTAATATTTGTAAACTCTGAGGTAACATGATTAACTTACTTTATATACTTTCAAAGATGATCTCATTTTTGGTCCTACATTAGTTTGCTTACGATGCACTTTTATGTACAAAAATATAAGGTGTAACACATACATTCATATATTCGGTGAGGATGAGATAAATGCACGAAGGGTGTTGGTGTGCCATTTCATTTGATATCTTGAGTTCAATGCTCAGACTATGAAAGCTCCGGATTAGCTATCGTGGTTTGATGGTCATCGCTTTAAGGAAAGGATTGGTTGTGATATTGAGAAATATTGACCATCATTTCTTCTAGTAATCCTTTACTGCTAAGCATATTTGTTCTTGTACTCTTCTATGTTATGTTTTAGTATTGTTTCTATCGCTATTCTACTGCACAGGCTATATCAGTTAGTATATTTTAACTAAAAATCCTCGTCACTAATTCATCGAGGTTAGTCAAGATACTTACTGGGTACATGGGGCCGGTTATACTCATACTACACTTCTGTACCTTGCGTGCAGATCTTGGAGTTGATGTTGTTGTGCGTGGCGGAAGCTGGCATTGCTGATGTACCTACTGTCCGGACATGAATAGCATTTGTCCTTGGTAGTTTTAGATTTGAGTTCTGTTTATGTATAATTCAAACAAATATTGTATATATTTATTATATCAATTTAGTAAATCTAAATCTTAGTCGCTCTTGACTTGTACTACTAGTCCTTGGGAAGTTGTATAAACTTCAATTATTTCACTTATTCGCTTCATATTAGTTCCGCCAGAATTGTGTTGACAGTATTTGGCTTACCTAGCAGGTCGGGTTAGGTGCCATCACGACTAGGCGGATTTAGGGTCGTAATATGTGTAGACCACACGAATCTGAAGGCAATTACCTCTAGCTCCCAGCTCCTAACGCAATACTATGCGAACGCGATGCCTCTGGTGCGAACCCGATTCTCAAATAACCACTATCTATGCGAACGCGATCATAAAGTCGCGAACGCAATTATAAAGTAGCCAACTCCATAATTCCTCTACGCGATCCCGAGCCAAGCTCCGCGATCGTGATGCTCTGCAGACACACCAGCAATCAGCAATACAAAATCCATCCGAAATGCTATGAACCACGTCTGAAACTCACCCGAGCCCCTCGAGACTCCGTCCGAATATACCAACAAGTGCGAAAACATAACACGGACCTACTAGAGTCCTCAAACTACACATAACAACATCGAAACAACAAACCGTACCTCAAATCAAACTTGATAAACTTTTGAACTTTCAACTTCCAAAACTCGTGCCGAACCTCATCAAATCAACTCAGAATGACTTCAAATTTTAAACACAAGTTCCAAATGACATGACAAACATATTACAACTCCCAAAATAACAGTCTGAACCCTATATCATCAAAGTCAACTCCTGGTCAAACTTATGAGCTTTCTAGACCTTCAAATTGCCAACTTCGCCAAAACCTTCTAAAAATATCCAAATGCAAATTCGGGCATACACCCAAGCCCAAAATCACCATCCGGACCTAACGGAACCATCAAAACTCCGTTCTGAGGTCAATTACACAAAATGCAAACTTGGTCAACTTTTCTAACTTAAAGCTTCTAAAATGAGAATCATTTTTTCAAACCAATTCTGAATTACTCGAAGCCAAAACCGACAATACACACAAGTCATAATACACCAGGTCGGAGTGCATGATTTACTCTGAGTTCAAACTTGATGTCCCTTGAAATTTACATTGCATTGCACTTATGTATATTTATTTATTTTACTTTACCGAGTCACGCTATAGTCGGCCGAGTACGGAACCTATTATGCAACCACTGATCAGTTGGGTATGATTAAACATGATATGAGATGTTACTGAGCCCTTGTGTGGCGAAGAAGGCACAAAGAATGGCATGGTCACTAATTTTAAGGCTTTGCAAACTACTAACAAAGCCTTTCAATCTAGTGAATTCTCCAAGAAGAAAGAGATTGGTGCCACAATGGTTCCCAAGGCCCGACGTCTCGCTTCACTTACCAAATACCCCCACCCGTATATAATCTTTCCTCTCTGAAATACCGCTATCCCACTATCACTTACCACACCTATAACACCAACCAGCATACTATCAGTCCCCTCACCTTCCTGCCAGAACTATCCTAGGCCTCGAGCCAATTTTGATTGAAGACCGCTCGAGTAATAAACTCCTCTTGTTGAACCCATAGTCCAATTGTATGAAAGGTTGAAAGTGGTTGGTTACATCACCCACATCCCTACCGTGGTATCAAAAGGCTTATCCCAATGAATCAAACCTAACCAAAGTTGTGCCTACTATTCGAGCATGAAGGGGCATACCATTAATACGTGTCCTACACTGAAGGATAAAATTCAGATTTTGATTGACACCAAAGTAATACAATTGTAAGAACCTGCTCAAGATGTTTACAATACCCCGCTTCCCAACCATAGGAGTGACAGAGTGAATATGATCGAGACGTATGAAGAATGGGAGCAAGAAGGGTCCATTGGTTTCATCCAAGATGGGGTTACCATGGTGGTCTTGTAGTGCCTCCACAGGTTGTGGTGCAAGCTAGTGCACCGTTTTAAGTTGAGATGGCCACCCTAGACCGCCATTCACTGTCATGATGGCTCCTCCATCTGCTTATAATCTTAAGGTCCTACCATGGGATTATGAATTCGAGGCCAGAAGGAAAGGGAAGGCCCAAGTAGAATAGTTTGGTGGCGCCGAAGGAATTACCAGAACCGGTAGAGTGTACACACCAAAACTGTCCCAATGAGGGCCTAGTAGAGAGACTGCACCAAAGCCGCCCGGGGTGGAAACAGGTATGACGATCTTTGGATAAAGGTGCAGGCAAAGAAATTTTTTATCGTTGAGCATTTGAATAAAACATATGCCCAGATCTCCATCCTATCATTGTTGCACAATTCAGAGCCACACAAGAATGTTTTGATGAAGGTGCTGACTGAAGCTTATGTACAGGTTGTGTCACGACCCAAAATTCCACAAATGTTATGATGGCACCTAACCCGTCCACTAAGTAAGCCAAACAATATAAGTTACAAAGAAAACCACTCTGAAACACCTCCAGGGCCTATGGGACCTAGTCCAACCATACCAACCAATCCCAAAACATAACTCGGACCTACTCGCAGCCTCAAATCACATAAAATAACATCAAAACCACGACTTGCACACCAATTCAAACTTAATGAACTAATCCAAATTTTCAAATTCCAAACTTATGCCACACATGACTAAACAACTCGGAATGACCCCAAATTTGACGCACAAGTCATAAATTACCACACAAACCTATTCCAAGGCTTGGAATCCCAAACGGACATCGATAACCACAAAGTCAACTATGGGTCAAACCTATGAATTTCTAAACCTTCATACTTCCAACCTTCACCAATTAGAGTTAAGTCAACGTAGGAACCTCTGAATCCAAATCCGGACATACGTCTAAATCCAGAATAATCATTCGGGCCTAATAGAACTATCAAAACATCGATTCGAGGTCACATACACAAAAGTCAAACTTGGTCAACACTTCCAACTTAAGCTTCCAAACTAGGAACTATGTGTTCCAATTCAATCTAAAACCTCCCGGAAACAATATCAACCATCCCTGCAAGTCATAAAACAACAAGTACACATACGGGGAGCATCAAATAGGAGAACAGGGCTCAAATACACAAAGCGACCGGCCGGATCATTATATTCTCCCCCTCTTAAATAAATATTCGTCCTCGAACGAGTATAGATACATACCTAAAGTGCCAAAAAGATGAGGATATCTGCTCTGAATATCATGATCGGTCTCCCTAGTCGCCTCCTCGACCGGTAGACCCCTCCACTGGACCTTCATCGATGTAATGTTCTTCGACCTCAGCCTTCAAACCTGCCTGTCCAAAATGGTTATCGGCTCCTCAACATAAGTCAAATCCTTGTCTAACAGTACCAAGCTAAAATATAACACATGTGATAGATCCTCATAGTACTTCCGGAGCATGAAAAATATGGAACATCAGATGAACTCCTGATAAGCTAGGTGACAGCAAGTCTGTAGACCACCTCACCAACTCTCTCTAGAACCTCAAAAGGACCAATACACCGAGGGCTCAACTTGCACTTCTTCCCGAACCTCATCACACCCTTCATGGGCGAAACTATATGTAGAACCATCTCACCCACCATGAATACCACATCATGAGCCTTCCTATCAGCATAACTCTTACGCCTGGACTGCGTTGTACGAAGCCGCTCCTGAATCAATTTCACTTTCTCCAAAGCATCACGAACCAAGTCACTGCCCAACAACCTAGCCTGTCTAGGCTCAAACGAACCAACCAGAGAACAAAATTGCCTCCCATATAAGGCCTCATAAGAAGCCATTTGGATTCTCGACTGATAGTTTTAGTTATAGGCGAATTCTGCTAACATTAAAAACTAATTCCACTGGCCACTAAAATCAATGACACAGGCTCGCAACATATCCTCCAAGATCTAAATAGTGCACTCGAGTTATGTGTCCGTCTTGGGATGAAATGATGTACTCATCTCGACCTGTGTGCCCAAATCATGCTACATGACTCTCTAATAATGCGATGTAAACTGATTGCCTCGATCTAAGATAATAGACACAAGCATACCATACAGGTGGATAACCTCTCTAAGAGAAATCCAAGCCAGCTGCTCTGAAGTGTAGGTAGTCATGATTGAAATGAAGTGTGCAGACTTGGTCAGTCTGTCTATAATGACCTATACCGTAGCAAATCTCCTCAAGGTTCGTGTCAGCCCAACCACAAAATTGACAGTGATACGCTTCCACTTCCACTCTGGAATGTCTAGCCTCTGAAGCAACCCACCAGGTCTCTGATACTCATACTTCACATGCTGACAGTTCAAACGCTATTCCACATACTCAATAATATCCTTCTTCATCCTCTGCCACCAATAGTGGTGCTTCAAATCATGGTACATCTTCGCGACACCCTGATAGATGGAGTACCGCGAACTATGGACCTCCTTAAGAATCAACTTTCGCAACCCATCCATATTAAGGACAAATATTTGTCCCTGAAGCCTCCAATAACCCATCATCATTAATAGTCACCTCCTTAGCATCACTGTGTTGCACCGTGTCATTAAGGAAAAGCAAGTGGGGTTCATCATCATGACGTACCTTGATGCACTCAAATAATGACGACCGCGATACAACACAAGCGAGAACTTGTTAGGCTCCGAAATATCCAACCTCGTAAGCCTATTGACCAACTACTGAACATCCAAAGCTAACGGTTTCTCCTCGACTGGAATAAAAGCAAGACTTCCCATGCTCTCCGCCTTCCTACTCAAGGCATTGGCCACCACATTGGCCTTTCCCAGATGATAAAGAAGGGTGATATCATAGTCCTTTAGTAACTCTAACCACCTTCATTGCCTCAAGTTTAAGTCCTTTGTCTTGAATAGGTGCAGGAGACTCCGGTGATCCGTCAACACCTCACAAGACATGCTGTAAAGATAGCGCCTCCAAATCTTAAGCACGTGAACAGTGGTTGCTAATTCCAAATCATGTACTGGGTAGTTCTTCTCATGGGGCTTCAACTGACACAAAGGATAAGCAATCACCCTACTATCCTGCATCAATACACACCCAATGCCAACCCGTGAAGCATCACATTAGACTGTATATAAACCCGATGCTGAAGGCAAAACTATAACTGGTGTTGTAGTAAAGGTAATATTGAGCTTCTAAAATATCTCCCCACACTCATCAAACCACCTGAATAGGGCACCCTTCTGAGTCAATCTAGTCAATAGAGCTGAAATTGACGAGAAACCCTTTATGATGTAGCAATAATACCGGCCAAACCTAGAAAACTCTAGATCTCAGTAGTGGTAGAAGGTCTGGGCCAACTCTGAACTACTTCAATCTTCTTCGGATCCACCTTAATCCCCTCACTAGTTACCACGTGACCCAAGAATGCCACTGAGTCTAATCAAAACTTGCACTCAGAGAACTTAGCATATAGCTTCTTCTCCCTCAAAGTCTGGAGCATGATCCTCAAGTGTTGCTCATGCTCCTCCCAACTGCGAGAATACACCAATATATCATCAATGAACACAATAACGAAAGAATCCAGATAAGGCTGAAATATGGTGTTCATCCAGTGCATGAAAGCTGTTGGGGCATTGGTCAACCCAAAAGACATCACCAAAAACTATAATGCCCGTAACGGGTTCTGAAAGCCATCTTAGAAATATCTAAAGCCCTGATCTTCAACTGATGGTACCCCAATCACAAATCAATCTCCGGGAATACCCTAACACCCTCAAGTTGATCAAATAAATCATCAATATACGGGAGTGGGTACTTGTTCTTGATTGTAAACTTGTTCAATTGCCTGTAGTCAATACACATTCTCATGGAACTATCTTTTTTCTTCAAAAATAGAACAGGAGCACCCCAAGGTTACACACTTGGCCTAATTAAACCTTTATCTAGAAATTCCTGCAACTAGTCCTTTAATTCCTTCAACTCAGCAGAGCCATGTCGTATGGTGGAATAGATATGGAATGAGTGCGCGGAACCAAGTCATAACAAAAATAAATATCACTATTGGGTGGCATGCCCGGTAGGTCAGCTAAAAACATATCTGGAAACTCCCTCACTACCGAAACTGACTCAACTGTAGGAGTATCAGCATTATCATTCATCACAAAGACTAAGTATGCCAAGAACGCCTTCCCATCCATCCATGGAGCCTTCAAATAAGACATCACCCTACTAGGAACGTGACACATGGAACCTCTTCACTCCAACATCGGTAACCCAGGCATAGCCAAAGTCCCAGTCTTATTGTGATAATCAAGAATAACATGATACAGAGATAACATATCCATGTCCAAGATCACATCAAAATCAACCATATTAAGCAACAGAAGATCAACCCTAGTTTTATAGCCCCTAATGGCCAAGCAAGAGCGATAGACTTGGTCCACCATAGCAGAATCCCCAATGGGTGTAGACGCATAGACAGGAGCATCCAGAGAATCACGAGACATATCCAAATATGAAGCAAAATAGGATGGCACGTACGAATAAGTAAAACCCAAATCAAATAAAATGGATGCATCTCTATGACAGACCTGAACAATACATATAATGACAGTATCTAATGTAACAGCCTCAGTCCTACCAGGAAAATCATAACAACGGGCCTGACCTCTCCCTCTAGGTCATCCTCTACCCACCTGTGCTCCACCTCTAGCTGGATGTGCAGGTGGAGTAGCAACTGGAGCGAAAACCATAGTCTGAGTACCCTGCTGAGGTCCACTCATTCGAAGTTTGGGACAATCTCTAATAAGATGCCTAATATCACCGTACTCAAAAGAACTCTTCTACAGGTGTGGCTACTAGTAGTGAGTCTATGTCGAATGATTGGAATAACCATTATGGGATCCCCGGGCAGAAGGTTCACTGAAAGATGGTTGTCCGGTATGAGTACCCTGGGGTCCCTGGTTAGCTGGAGCACTAGGGGTAACCTAAAGTGCTAACTGAACTGGTCGACTGACAAAGCCTCTTCCATGATGGATCAGAGCCAAAGAGTGGGAACCACTAAATCCTCCAGAACAACTAGGCTTCTTAGCCTCCCTATCTCCCCTCTCCTGCCTACGAAAATGCTCCAATCTCATAGTAATCTCCACAACCTTATGGAATGAAGTCTCAGTCTCTAACTCCCGTGATATCTCAAACCTAAGTCTATAGACAAGTCTCTCAATAAATCTACGGACTCTCTCTAACTGTGGAAACCAAAGTAGGCGCATGACGATATAACTCTGTAAATCTCATACTATACTCGGACAAAGTAATACCCCATGGCGCAACTGCCCAAACTCATTGTGCAACTCATCCGTGTAGGTCTGTAGAATCAACTCCCTTAAAAATAGATTAGAGAACTCGGACCAAGTAAGTGGTATTGCACCAACTGGCCTGCTTGCCTCATAAGTCTTCCACGATCTGTATACCTATCCCGTCAGTTGAAAAGTAGCAAGGTTGACCCCATTCGACTCCACCAATCCCATGATATACAGAACGCAGTGACACTGATCCAAAGAACCTTGTGCATCCTCAAACGTCCCGCCACTGAAATGAGGAGGATGATACTTTTGGAACCTCTCTACTCCTCAACCAACACAACTAGTTCAATCTCGGGCTAAACTGCAACTACTAGCATATCGATACAACACCCGGTGTCTGATAAGCATTGGTCGGTTACTCTAGTGTATGGGAGGTGGGAGTCTGAGCTCCTCCCCCGACCTATAAAGTAGCTGGTGCAACCGAAATCAACCGTTCCTGGCCCAAACTCCCGAACATACTCATGAAGTGTGCCAATGTCTCTTGGAGCCTCGGCGTAGCAATAGGCTTCTCAGGTGACCGCTCAACAAGCTCAGGCTTCCGATCCTCAACTGGAGCATCTGGAGGCTCCATAGTTGTTGCTCTAACAAATGCCCTAGATTTAGCACGTGACCTTCCTCAGCGCCGACCTCTCGCGGCTCTAGCAGGGGGCACTGGTGTCTACTCAACTGATCTGGTAGCGAGTGTTCTCACCGTCTGTGATATAATAGAAGAGTAAAGGTTCAGATTTCAGAATATAAACTCGGCACGATAAAGAATGAAAGAAAGTGATGTTTCCTAACAGCTCGGTAGCCTCTTGAAGATAAGTACAGACTCTTTGTAACGATACGTAAGACTCTACTAAACTAGCTCGTGACTCGTAGAACCTATGAACCTAGATCTCTGATATCAACTTGTCAAGATCCAAATCCCTCCACATGGGTCGTGATGGAACCTAGTCTCTAAACCTAGGTAACCTTATCACTTAACATCATTTAAATTAATAAAATATAGCGCCCGGGAAAAGGTTTCGAAATATTATAAGGCCATTAAGAGGTCCGACCTGTACTAATTATATTTATTTTATGCGAGTATTAATTAATAATATGAAAGATATCCTATGAACATAATAACAAGTGTATGAGGTGTATTTGAAGTGATATAGGGCTTAAGGAGAGCCCTTGGGACACGTCAAGTTGGAAATTATATGATAGGCTAAAGTTCCAAATGAGTACATACAAGACCCGACTTTGGATGAGCATATCTAGATATATATAAAGAGTTATATGGTGAAAAACCTATCAAATGAAATAACTTCGAGTGTAGTTTCTAACGCTTCACACCGTTTGTCATTTGGACATTTATACAAAATGTTATGATCAAATTACCAAAGGCTGGAAGTGAAGTACTTCCATAGCATCCGGGTCCGCATCTGGGCTTGGAGGAGGAGTGAACTGGGGACGCGAAGCATTCGGGGCAGAGTCCGAAGCCAAGAAATTTGGGCCTATATGTACAAGGTCGGGGAGAGAGAGAGTATTTTGAGCTTTTGGGGTTAGGGTTCTTGAGGTCAAGAGGTGATTTTAAGCTCAAATCAAGTCCAATAAACTAAGGAAAGTTGTTAATGATACTTTTGGTAGATTCAAGACAGGAGAGATGACCCTTAATTCTACTAAAGATTGGGTTTCCCCTGAGCATGATAGGTTATCATCGTGATGGTGTCATATGTAATAGAAGTGACATACAAGAAATAAAGTACCACGTGTAAGTACGAATTGAGGATAGACGAAGCATGCCATATGTAAAAGATGAGCATGACAACTTCCAGATGATGAATGTGGTACAACTAAAATTCAATCTCTAATGATGCATAACAAGGTATGCGAGGATAAAGTATGTGAACTTAAATGGGTAAGAGTGAAAATATTAAGGCATGAGATGGACAAAAGGAATAATCTTGGAGGTTATAAGAAGCAATATAGGTTGTTAGAGAAGGAAAAAAAGACGTGGAATGATAACCTTGAGTTTGTCTAGTCGAGGTATGTCTTATTTTGTTCTTTTGAAATAATGAAAATTGAGAATTTCCAAGAATGAGCTCCAAGCAAACTCTATATGTGCCCAAAAAAAAGATTAGTTAGCTTGTGATTGAACCGATCCTTATGATTTAAGAAGAATAAATATTGAAATGGCACATGGGCTAAGTTAAGGCTTTTGGAAAGTTATACATATAATGTGTACGACATAAGCCTCAAAACAATTTGAAAACGGTTATGGTACGGATTTGAAAATTCAGAAGTTACAAGAATTCTAAGGCTACATGATAATGTGTCACAAATCCCTAACATGATATGTATGGACAAGGTCAATAATACCATGAAGAGTGGGAAAACATGCAAGTATATATTTATTATATGAAACAGGTTGATGTAAATATATGGTATTAGCTATGGCCAAAAGAGTTCGCATGATGATGAAGATATAAGGTAATAAGACCCTACAGGCATGACATATTTATCATAAATATTAGCCTACTAGGTGGGATTCCATCAAAATAAAGTCTTCCGGAAAGACTTAATAGCAAGAAATATAATTTTAGAGATATATACTACGGAATCTCATATATATATATAT
>AWOL01S0014297.1:62284-88258 GCA_000715115.1 Nicotiana otophora
ATGTGTATAAGAGACAGTATATATATATATATATATGCGGCTTGGGAATATAATGGTGGCATAAAGATAGATTGTGTATTTCTTACATTTACCATTGTGAAAATGGTATATGTTGTGAAAGGTTGTATAATGATATGTGGATTTAGCCTAAGGGAGTCGCACTTGTTCAACTTATTTAAGCATGAGATGAGAGGCGCAAGGTAGTCGTACTTGCTAGAATTGTATTAGAGTATGGATTGAAAGGTGAAATGTTAGAAGAGATTTCAATGGTAGAGTGAACATGAAAGAGTGAAGTGCTAACTATAATGATGTCGTAAGGGCGGGAAATAATGGTACTTAGCAATATAAGTTGCAGCTAGTAGCGAAGTGATATTTGGATACAAAAATGAACAAAGAAAGTTCTTATGAGTATAACCAATCTATCCTATTGTCAGAATAGTAAGCATATCAGCGTAATGATGAAATAAAATTCAAGGTGCGCTGAAATATTAAAGTGGAAAAAATAGAGATATCTATTTAGGGAATAAGGAGCCCATATTAATAGGTGAGCATGTAGATGGTCAACAGAAAGTTTCCTGTGAGATGACAATTTAATAAAGACTTCGAGTGGCATGTAAGAGTTTGAACTAGGTTTACTCTTAAGTGAGGGAGCATCGGAACAGGAAGAGTTCACCTTAAAGGTGATGGTTTGGGAAATAAGATTCCTTATTCACTAAGAGTCAAGATGAAGAGGAAATTTTCGGTAACTTCATGATGTAATGGGTACAAATATCATAAAGTATTTATAGGAAATTAAAGACTCATTATAAGGAATAGTTAGGATATTCCGCATCAAGGATGTTAAAAAGTTATGTATGATATTTACATATTTAATGGGCAACTCAAATGTATTCTTACAACTTAGAGGCATATGTGATTTGAATTAAATTCAAGTGTTGGCGGGAACGAGGGAGTACTTTGAATTATACGTGGAATTTTATGGAATACGAGAGTACTTTTTATATGTGCACACTTTGCACGGAATAAAACAGAAAGGAGTAATGCAATGCTTATTCTTAAATGAGAAATGACTCTTGTATACCAAAACGAAGTATGCCAGTACAAAGCATGGGTTTAAGAAAGAGCACTAATCTTAAAACATATAAGTGTCATCGTGATAGCATTGATACGCGAGTGTTGGAAGCTTACGGGCTATGGTAGTATGTCTATGGTGCACCCAAAAGTAGATAAAATCTCAAAGTTTTGTTAGAGAAACATCACAAGGAACTCAATATAGTTAAGGTGTTGATTAAAGTTAAAAAATGAAAACTTAAACCCCGGTATTCGAGAATAGATGGAAGAGTAGTACCGTAATATGGATGAAACTAGGATGAATATTTTTCATAGAGAAAACGTGTGAGCAATAATAGTTATCAAGTTGGGATCTTCGAGAACTCCAAAGTCACGAGTGAAAGTGGGGTACTAACTACAATGTGACGGATGAATCTAAGATAAATATCTTATTAGTCCTTGGAAGGAACAGAAGAACATTCCATAATAATTTTAACGGTTAGAGAACATCAAGAGTCCTAAGTGGGAAAATTATACTTGGTAACAAGAATTGTGAAAGGTAACAGACTTATTTAAAAGTACTATTTATGAAAGAATTTCAAGTCTATGATTCGGAATGGACAAGTTCTGCAGGTACCAAATGGGCAATACAACTTTGCTCTTATCAAGCATGAGCTATAGCCTCGAGCAAGCTAAGAAATTAAGGCAACATGAAAATTCGTTTATTCTTTTATCGCAAAAAAAAAAAAGAAATTAAAAAAGTCCAATCACAGGGAGATTTTTGGTTTATTTGAAGATACTTTTCAGGTACAACTTGATATATGCATGACTAAAGAAAATGCAGGCATGTATAATAGTGCTATGGGAGCTATGTATAGTAGGTATTATTGATATTGAATAGTATCCATATATGTTAGGAGTACTATTTAAAAGTTTTAAAGATTTACATTTGATGCACTTGTGGTATTTGTACGGTCTAGTAGGGCTAAGATGGTACATTATGTTATATATCGTTGGTTGTTGAGCTATGTTGTTGTTGGTGCCTGTGTGGGAGATTATTCTTGACATGTTAGAATTTTTGGATAGTCCTAATTATAGGGGAAACTCTGCTAGAATTTTTAATAATTTGAAGGGTTAGCTAAATTTTGAAGTGTAAGGGAGTTGAGATTTTGGAGATAAAGTGTAAGATCAATATGAAGCGGCGAATCATTAAGGATGGTGATTAAAGAAAAAGGAGGATAACTTCTTGCATAAGAATAACTTATAAAACATTCGAGGACGAATGTTCTTAAGTGGGGGAGAATGTAGTGCCCCGAAAAAAGGTTTCGAAATATTATAAGGCCATTAAGATATCCGACGTGTGCTAATTATATCTATTTGTATGCGAGTGTTAATTAATAATATGAAAGATATTACATGAATATAATAACAAGTGTATGAGGTTATTTGAAGTGATATAGGGCCTAAGGAGAGCCTTTGGGACAAGTCAAGTTAGAAATTATATGATAGACTAAAGTTCCAAATGAGTACGCGCAAGACCTGACTTTGGAAGAGCATATCTAGATATGGTGAACAACCTATCAAATGAAAGATCTTCGAGTCTAGTTTCTAACACTTCAAACAGTTTATCATTTGGACATTTCTACAAGAAGCTATCATCAAATTACCAAAGGTTGGCAGTGAAGTATTGCCATAGCGTCCGGATCCGCGTCCGAGCATGGAGGAGAAGTGAATTGGGGACGCGAAGCGTCCGGGGCAGCGTTTGAAACCCAGAAATTTGGGCCTATGTGTACAAGGTTGGGGAGAGAGAGTATTTTGAGCTTTTGGGTTTGGGGATCTTGAGGTCAAGAGGTGAGTTTAAGCTCAAATCAAGTCCAACCAACTAAGGTAAGTTGTTAATAATATTTTTGGTTGATTCTTACTCAATATACATGAGTCCTAATATCATTCTTACATACAAATACTATATTTCATCATCAAATCCTCCAAAATACAAAAATAACCAAAGTTGTGATTTCTCAAGATTGATCTGCTAGAGGTAATTCTAATGCTTCAAACTCGTTTATTATGAGTAGTTAGAAGTATTTGTAGCATTTGTTACAAGTTTTAATAGTTGTAAGATTAGATTATAAAATTCTAATTCATGGCATGAATAGTACTTTTGAGAAAATGAGAGAGAAGATGAATAGTAATCTTGGCAATAAAATTGAGGAATAAAATGAACCTATGAAATTATTTGTTAGCAAAAAAATGGAAGTGATCAACTAAGTAATCACCCGAATTGTATATTTTACAAGTGTTGATTATGGAAGATAATGAATAGTAACTCGGTAGTATTGTACAATTAATATAGTATCATTAGTGACTTCGAATGGGTATTAAATTATAAGAATGAAGTTGAATAGGCTAACATGTGAATCTATTGGGCGATTTGAGTTGTTAGAGGCTTATAGCCAACTTATGAGTCATAAATGGATATTGATCAATATTTTAGGTTATATTTTGATATAATTAGGATATCTAATTGTAGATATCGACTTGCTGGTGATGTTTAAGCATTTTAATCAATAATGGAATAATGGAAGAGTTGAAAACATGTGAATGTTAATAAAGCGAAAGCGGGGTAAGTTGATTAAAACTTACTCTTCTTGAGGGATTTTCTCTAAAAGCATGTTTTGAGTTAATGCTTAAGTTGTTTGCAAATGTGCTTTCATGCTTTCGTGCTTGTAAGGACAAACAAATACGGATGTCTTCATGTACTATAATATTATGTTGCATATGTAGAGTCATGTTATTTATAAAATTTTATTTTAAATCTTGTTGGAAAAATGACACTCAAGGTAAATGTTATAAGTTCTTATAAAAATTTACGTATTGATAATAGTATACATATTTGAGTGCTAAAGATAAGTTTTCATGGAAATTATTTTTTTTTAAATATTGATAAATAGAATAGCACTTGTGGTATCTTTTTAAAGATTGATATTAAATTGCTAAAGGCTTAAACATGTGAAAGGTTGTTTATTTAATTTTTGTTCAAATGGTTTGGATTTTCTATTAATGCTATGATTTGATAAAAATATATCATTTGAGACTACTATGCTATGAATCTATTTTTGGAGCATCAAATGTTTTGGGAGTTACTTGTGTTTACCGAGATTGGCTTCGGATATATTGTGTTTGTCATCATGAAACTACGTGTGTTGGTGTAGGCGTAGATGGCCCCTTTGTGATATAGACTACGACAAAATGTTGTCCCTCGAGAGGGTACTATTTTGTGCTATTATTAGCATGGTTGAGTCGATTCGTATGGCACTATGATGAGACGACCTGAGCAAGTAGGGTATATGATACTTGCCACTAGGTACATAACCTAGTTGACCTTCTTGTGTCGGCGATGGTATAGTACTCCCAGTAAAAGATAAGCATGATTTTCTTATGTTTAGTCCTAAGGAGCCGAAAGTGATTTTAATGACTTGATGAAATTGAAATAGTTTTGTATGAACTTTATTAAAAATCATGAATTGATATAAATATTTTAAATTTTACATCATGGTTGACATTTCACTTGTCTTTTCATATAAAAAGACAAAGAGCATGAATTGATATAATTGCTATTATTTTGTATCAGATGTTGGTTGCTTTATTTTTATCAAAACTAGTCCCAGGAACATGAGTTAGAGAGAGTCTATAACACTTTTTGAGTACCATTGTGGTGTACTCAGCCCTTAGAGGTCTAACGAGCGCAAAACACACACTTAAATATGCTCGCTAGTCGAATATAATATAATATCGTATCCACAGGGATTGGAGTTAAATAGTATTATCATAGTTTGTATCTATATTGCTATCCAAGATGATCAACAATTTATATTTATGTGATTAATAACTAAAATTAACTAAGAATCCAAATCTAATTGACTAATGACAATCGAAGCAAAGGTAAGCAAGGAAGTTATCAGTGGGAGAAAATAGGGGTTGATTGGATAGGTGCAAGATAATTTTTTGGGATCTAACTCTAGATAATTCACTTCTAATGTTCAAGTGAGTCTCTCGAATTCACTCAATTATTAGTTCAAACGTTCAGTAAAAACTCCTCTCTCGATTAAGTTTTAACTTTACGAGATGAACCAATTTAAGCACGTGAAGATATGTAAGAATGCGTAGTGGATTGTTCTTTAGGAGAACCTCTCTCAATTATCCTTCTAACTAGGTTTAATAAATAATTCAACTAGCCTCTTTCGATTACTAAGAAGAATTAATAAACTCAACCAATAATATAATACAAAGATATCACAAGTTATGCCTCTCTCGATTACATGAACATGTGAATTTAGATGCAACAATTAAATCATCCAAAATGATTCAATACATAAAACTAGAGTTATAATCCACAAAGAAATATCAATACACCAAATCCATCAAACCCTAAAGAGAACAACTCTATAGATATGGAGTAATTCATCACAAATATGTTTAAAGTAAAAAAAAACATAAAACGATCCAAATTCGGGTCTTGAGTGAGGATTGAATGATGAACTCCATGTGCTTTTGCTTCTCCAACTCCTCCTTAGCCTCCTTAGGTCAAATATGTGTCAAAAGTCCAGAAAATAATATTTTTCCATGTATTTATACCATGTAGGGTCGGGCCCAAACAAAATTACTTTTTCCTACGCGAAATAGGACAATTACTCTGTAAAATTTGCACAAGCATGTCGCATGGGGCGACGCACCATGCGGGGCATTAGTGGTGAAATCTAGAGAGTTGAAATCTGTCAGGCAGCAGGAAAATACACTAGCGCGCCGCCCCACGCACCGCGGCTGTGGGATTTTCTCAGAGTACGGAATTTTCCTCGCTTTTTTATATCCATATGTGACTTTCGACCCCCGAACGTGATCCCGGCTTAATCTCTTGGGATTTTACTCAGACTTCAAAGCTCCAAATCACTAAAATTCATTCCATAACATCTACATCACTCGAAATCACTCCTACAAGGCATAAACACGCAATAAGTACAAAACACTAGTGATTAAAGCTCAAACACAATAAAAGTGCAGTAAATTAGAGTGCAATAAGTGACTAAAACACGAGATTATAGCCTACCATCAGGGCCCCTCTTCTGGGTCCCTTTTCTTTACGTGTTTCAGGATATGGTATGGCACGTGATGTGTGGATGGAGTTAGGATGACTCTCTTTTCGATGTATGATGAAGTACCACTTTTATTTCGTGGTAGCTATCATGTTATTTCTTATTTTCTTTTGTTGGAATTATTTCAAGTGTTGGTTCTATTCTTTGGTGTAGAGGCTCCATAGATAGTTGTGTTGGATTATAAAAATAGGATTGTGGACGTCATGCATAAAGGAATAATTATTTAATGTGATTATATCATTTTATGAAAAGTTTCATGTATGATTTTGGAAATGAAAAATATTTTCTGACTTGATGTGAAAATGTACAAGATTTTCAATTGGCTTCCGCAATTATACTTGGTCTTAACATATGGGTTGGTTCGCTCGGGTCGGGTAGTGTGCCAGGTGCCAGTCACATGGATTTGGATCGTGACATAAAAGCATGATATAATAAAATAGAGTTTAACATAAATGCATAAATAGAGGTAATACAAGCCAAAGTGGCAATACTCAACATGACTCCCCAGAACTAGGTAGTACAGAGTCACACCTCTACCTGAATACATGGGAATATCTCAAATATACAATATTGTTCGAATATAAGAATGACAGTATAGATATAAGGAAATGACATCAAAGGACTGCGATGGTCAATGTCGCTACCTCGAAACTTCACGATCAATGAAGCTCTTACGGCCTAGATCCTCTACCTCCAACTCCTGGAACTGTACAAAAATGTACAGAAGTGTAGTATGAGTACACTACAGTCGGTACCCAATAAGTATCAAGACTAACCTCAGTGAAGTAGTGATGAGGTTCAAGTCATATGATACTAACTAGTAATAATAATATGTGCAATAAATCAAAAGACTGGTAACAGAAATTATAACAGAAACAACAACAATAATCTCATTGGAACAAGTGATAATAGTTAAAGACCGAAAAACTACTCAGCATCAACAACAATTCATTAAATAGAAATGCACACATACGATGCCTTACATCCACATTATCAGTCTCACTCGCACGGCAAAGACCTCGTGCTACATTACTAATCACACTCGCACAGCAAAGACCTCGTGCCCACATTACTCACACTCGCACGACAAAGACCCCATGCCACAATATAATCACACTCGAAAGGCCTCGTGCTCAACTCGTGCACATATCAATCACACTCACACGGAAGAAACCTCGTTCTCGCATAGCAAAGACCTCGTACCCATACCCAAACAATCCATTCAACATGTCCACATGTGCCACAAAATCACAAACAATAATGCCAAAGTTTTATCACGGATATGAGTTCATAATCTACCAACAAGTGCACAAGGATATGAAAAATAGTAAAGTGTGTATGGGTATTTATCAAATAAAGCATTACTGCGGCTAAAAACAAGTGTAGTGATCAAAAATCAAAAATCAACCAAAACGTCAACCCGAGCTCGCCTCCCGAAATTCGACAAAAGTCACAAATTCCGAACACCCATTCTAGTACAAGTCTAACCATATAAGTTTTATCCAAATCTGACTCTGAATTAGGTTCAAATCCCCATTTTCATTTTCGAAAAGTTTTGCAAAAATTCCTAATTTTCCTCACTTAGATTCATCAATCAAATGCTAAAATCAACGTTGGAATCATGAATAATAACTAAATTCGAGTCAAAAATACTTACCCTAATCCAAATCGTGAAAATTTCCTCAAAAATCGCCCAAATCCAAGCTCTCATCCCAAGATATGATAAATTAACTCAAACCCTCAAAATAAAGTATTTAATATATCTGCCCAGTTATACACTTCACGATCGCGGGACCCACTTCACGATCGCGAAGCCAATCTCATGCTCATATATTTCCCCTTTTTTGCGTATACGAAGGCCCTCCGCAAATGTGATGTTTTCCACCTGTTGGGCCTACGCGGACGCGACAGTTGATACACTAACGTGATGGCCAAACGCATGGCACCATCTAGCCGACCTTCTTATACGCAAACGCGACGCCCATGTCGCGAACGCGAAGGCCACTGTTTACCACTCTCTGCAAAGCGATAGCCCTATCGCGAACGCGAAGAGAAGGATCCACCAGTCACCAAGACACACTACACGCATCTGCGATCGCGATGAACAATAGAACATCATAAAACGAGCAATTCCAAAACAAAGGGAAATGGTCTAAAATCACTCTGAAATACCTCTGGGTCCCCCGGGACCCTGTTCAACCACATCAACCTATCCCAAAACATAACACGGACCTATTCGAGATCTCAAATCACGCAAAATAACATCAAAATACCACTCGCACGCTAATTCAAACTTAATGAACTAATCCAAATTTTTGAATTCCAAACTTAAGCCGAACATGCCTAAATAACTCGGGGTGACCCCAAATTTGACATACAAGTCATAAATCACCATATGAACCTATTCCAAGGCTTGGAATCTCAAACAGACAACGAGAACCACAAAGTTAACTATGGGTCAAACCTATGAACTTCTAAATCTTCAAACTTCCAACTTACGCCAATTAGAGCTAAATCAACCTAGGAACCTCCAAATCCAAATTTGGACATGAGCCTAAATCCGTAATTACCATTTGGACCTAACAGAACTATCAAAACTCCGACCCGAGGTCAAATACACAAAAGTCAAACTTGGTCAATACTTCCAACTTAAGCTTTCACACTAGGAACTAAGTGTTCCAATTAAATTCAAAATCTTCCCGAAACAATACCAACAATCCCCACAAGTCATAAAATAACAAGTCTAGAGCATCAAATAGGGGAAGGGGTCTCAAATACACAATTTTTAATTTCACATAAGCCGTAAATAGCCATAAACCCTAGTTTATACAACTAAGAAATTAAAAATTATTAAAATATAAAGATATATTACTAACCTTGAAAGAGAAGAGAGAAGGAAGTGGCAGAGCAATGATCAGCGGAGGTTGGGAATAGTAGTGGTGGCGGCAGTGATGGGCGATGGTGGGCGACGGATGGAGGAATGAGTGGCTAGGGGGCATGAACGTGTGGGAAAAGAGGAGAGGATTTGATTATGGGAGATAAGAGTTAGTTTTGGGTGGGATTTAGAATGAAATCGGTGAGGAATGGGGATGGAAGACAGATAGAAAAAAGATAAAAATGGAGAAGAAACCCGTTTGGGCATCTCTAAATCGCAAAACACTGACCGACATCGGTCGGTAATGTTGGTCGGTACAGTTAAGTTATCCTTTGACCATTTGACCTTACAATATCGACCACATTCGAATGGAAACTTATTTTTTATAATATTATTTATTGATATTACTGACCGAATTCGGTCGAAAACTTATTATTTAAAGTTTTTACAATACTATTTATTGATATTACCGATCGATATAGGTCGCTTTTGTGGTCAAACATGATTAAAAAAATTATATATAATTTAAATTATATATAGCATTACATGTTAAGTTTTATTATAGCATTATTACAATGATACACTTTATAGTCTATTTATAAATGTGTTTTAACATGTTGGATAAAACGACTTGATCGATTACACATTTGGCCTCAAGATTTACTAAGGCACTAAGTGTATCGGAGTCTCACTTAAACTCAAGAACGGGAATTGGAAAATAAATTATATATATAAAGTATATTATTTTGTTTCACATATGAGAATTTACACTTATCCTATGATGGGCATGGATGTTTTATTCTCACCTGATCAATACTTCGCTCAAATACTTGATCAGTGGATCATTTGAAAAATCGATTATATTTGATTAACCTAGGACATGTTTTTGATCACTTTATTTAACCTTGGATATGTTTTTGATCACTTTATTAATCTAGGACATGCATCATAGTTTAATTAAGTGACTAGATACTCCGGTATATTGAGTGCCTTAGTAAATATTGAGACCAAATGTGTAATCAATTGAGTCTTCATATTCCATATCCGTATACAACATGCTAAAACACATTTATAAATAGATTATAAAGTGTATCATTTTGTTTTACTTATGAGAATTCACATTACATATGACGCGTGTGGATGCTTTATTCTCAACTGATCATTGCTTCGCTCGAATACTTGATCAGTGAATAAATTAGTAAACCAATTATACTTGATTAACCTAGGATATATTTTTGATCACTTTATTTACCATGTGTTGCACCCTATTTCGCACTAGTCAATACAGGACTCAACTTGTGGTTTCTCTGTTGTTGATGAAAAAGAGTCGCCTCCTAATATTTATAGGTATACTAGGGTACATATTTAATTACTAAGTTATGTTCATTACAATTCTGCAAACCGGTGAGATTATGGGTAAGGATTTTTGTTCTTCTAAGGAGAAGGTGTTAGACACATCTTAAAATCTACTTGAGGTAGCTCCATAGGGCTTAGACTAATTTTAAGGACTCAGTTATTTGTACTATGCTTTGATTATTACTAAGGCAGGGCTCGCTATATACTAAAGGGAATGTGTATGTGTAAGTTGTTTGTATGTCAATACTTAATTAATTTCCTATATATGCTATCTCAAGTAGCAAAATCTTTGTTGGAATTTCAAAACATAAACACATTAATCATAAAACCCTTTTCTGATGCAAGGTCGTAAAAAGATTCTGAATTAGCACTTTCTTGTTTCAACTTTCTTTTGTACAAAAAAAGAGAACCAAACAAGTATTTTTCTTAGAAAATGAGTTTTGGCAATTATACAGAAATAACAGGTTGTGATCTGGAGGCTGACATCCAAATCTCGTTAGTTTTCAGCAATTATGCCAGCTCTGCCTGTACGGCTGTACCTTTCAAGATATAATTTGATTTATGGATATAGACATAAGTTTCTCTAAATTACAACTATTACAGATGCTCTAACGTGTAATACAAGCTAATTCTTCTCCCTGTCCTTTTCTTTTTACCTTTTACAATTTTCTTTTTGATTAAGATTGAAAAGAAACCTAAAAATATAACATGAGACGACTAATCACGAAACCACCGAGAAGTCTTCTTTAAAACCTGTCTTTTATTTGCAATAACATATATTTTTTCAGGAATAGCTAGTTCCTGTATATATAGGCACAAGCTGACTAGAACTGAACGCATTATTATTAGGGGTAGTTTGGGGAGGTGTCATAGTGTATGTTGTTCGCTGATGATATAGTTCTGATTGATGAGACGCGAGGCAGCGTTAGCGAGAGGCTAGAGGTTTGGAGATAGGCCCTTGAGTCTAAATGTTTCAAGTTGAGCAAGACTAAGACAGAGTACCTAGAGTGCAAGTTCAGCGCCGAGCCGAGAAAAGGGGGCATGGACGTGAGGCTTGAATCACAAGTCATCCTCAAGAAAGGCAGTTTCAATTACTTTGGGTCGGTTATCCGGGGATGAAAAAATCGACAAGGATGTTGCGCACCGTATAGGGGTGGGGTGGGTGAAATGGAGGTTAGCATCTGGAGTCCTGTGTGACAAGAAAGTGTCACTAATGCTCAAAGGTAAGTTTTATAGAGCGTGGTTAGATCGGCCATGTTGTATGGGGCAGAGTGTTGGCTAATTAAGAACTCACATATCCAAAAGATGAAAATAGCATAAATGAGGATGTTGAAGTGGATGTGTGTGCACACTAGGATGGATATGATTAGGAATTAAGATATTCGGGAGAAGGTGGGTGTGGCTCCTATGGATGATAAGATGCGGAGCAAGGCTCATATGGTTCAGGCACGTGCGGAGGAGAAGCCCAGATGCCCCGATAAGGAGGTGTGAGCGGTTGTCTTTGGCGGGGGTACGAGAAGAGGTAGAGGACGGCCTAAGAAGTATTGGGGAGAGGTGATCAGCCAGGACATAGCGTGGCTTCAGATTTCCGAGGACATGGCCCTTGATAGGAAGGTGTGGAGGTCGAGCATTAGGGTTGCAGGTTAGGAGTTAGTTGAGCATTTTTCTACTTCGTACCGGGTGTGAGGCTAATCTAATAGGGTTTTGTCTTAGACTACTGGTGGTTAATATTGCGTTCATACTATTCTTTCATTTTTCGTAGTATCGGGCCTTATTTACTTGTTATTGTTATTGCTTGTCATCTGCTGTTATTATTCATATGGTTTCTGTTGATGGTACTGATATATTATCTTTTTCGTCTTCTTAAGCCGAGGGTCTATCGAAAATAGTCTCTCTACTCCCTCCGGGTAAGGGTAAGGTCTGTGCACATACTACCCTCCCCAGACCTCACTTGTGATATTTCACTAGTTGTTGTTCTTGTTATTGTTGTTTTGTACAATGGTGGGATATCCCTTGGTATTAGTTATTCCACCTTTTATATGGGATAACCAATCCCACCATTTTAATGTAAAAATTAACCCGGAATTAGCTAATACACCAAACTAAATATGTGATAAAATTAATCCCAATTTTTATCCTAGAATTATTATCCTTATGCCATGTACCAAACGACTCCTTAGAGTTTATTGAACATTTCTCCTATAAAAAGTGTAATTAATTATAGTGATGTAAATATTTGGTAGAAGTTGTGCTAAGCTATTACTACTACTATGTTAGTAGTTGCTAAGGGATTAAATGGAGATAGAAGAGAAATGGAAAGTTGTTTGGGCATTTGGGAGCAGAATCTCATACGTTATCCCTAAAAGGAGTAAACTTGAACTAGTTAACAACTCAATTTCCATGTTCTTGTTTCTCCTTGTTTAGCATTGGCTTGTCCTCTCCTTTCACAACCACATTCTGTCGAGGAAAAATATTTCATCTCCAACCAACAAGGCTAACTTTAAATGGACCTTCCTATCTGGGGTTAGGATTGGACCACTCACCCTATACCCAAACACGCCCCAACTATTTATCTATAGATGTGGTTGCTACTTATTATTATTGATGATAAAAAGAATGAATAAGTGCACTCCACCATGTGCTGCCTTTTCACGACTTTGTAACTTCTTTTTTTAAAAAACGTCATATAACATAGTATATAAAATTTTATATTATTATATCACCTAAAAATATAATTATAGATAACCGACCATAGAAATGAGATTTTAATCTAGAAAATAAGGCACTTTACATATTATAATAGATTCAAATATACTTATACTTGTTAGTGTATTATAAGCTAAATCTTAGTTTATCTTTGATGTTGCTTTGAATTTTGTAAATAACTTCTCCCCACTTTGCTTTCTAGTGGTTTTTTTTTTTCTTCTTATCTTTCTTTGGTCAATCTCCTAGTTTGACATTATTTGACCGAACACAAAAAGGCCAAAGGAGAAAAAGAGAGAAGAAGTTGAACGTCGCGACACAAGGCAATACCCACTGCTTCTAATTCATAGATTTACAAAAAAGATAAAGGGCTTTGGATCCCCTTTACTTTCTTCTTAGCCATCTTACTTTTTTTCGTAGAAGAATTAATTCAAATAACTGAACCCTATCATTTAAATTAAAAATAGTCGGTGTAGGTATAGTATATGCATAATTTATATATTATATGTGTATAATTATATATAATCAATATATAATCTATGTATATTGTTAGAAAAAATAAACAATTAATATGACCGACTATTTATATAAAAGATCCTTTTTCTAAACATTCTCTGATACATTGATGTTTTTCTCGGTACTTTAATAGTACGAAACGTAACGAAATTAGTATACGTTCAAATGTTTAATAAGAATTTTTTAAAAAAACTGATCTAGAAGGGTTTTGTTTCCACGAATGATAAAAGAAATCACCTAATATTTTTGCACACGACAATTTGCAGTTTGTTTGCCATATTTACTACCGGCAGAGTCAAAAAGTTCTTCTTTGACCACAGTTCTGCTTTGTTTGGCATATTTATTAGTAATATTTACCATATTTTTTAAAATGTATTTGTTTAATATTTAAATTATTAATTATTTAAATCATAGCACCTTTAGGATCTCAATTTTTAAGTAATTTTAAATATAAACATTTTATTTGAATAATCTATGTCTAAATTTATACAGACAACTAAGTGCCTCTGAATCATGGAGATATTGTACCCATTAAACAAAATGTCTTTCGCCTTTAATTGTTCTGAGTTTCTGAGACATACTTAAGTAATAGTATTAAGTTTTCAAAAGACGAACAACCATCTCGTAGTAGGGTATTTATACGCATTGAACCATCTTTGAAGCTTTATATAGCATTTCTGATAGGTTTCCGCTACGCAGAGCCCTTAGAAAAGAATGTATAGAATCTCCACTACATTACTAGAAGAAAAAAAAACCTTTATTCAAATTTGAGTTTTGCTTTCTTCTTTCATATTTATTTAAGTTTTTCACGACATTTTTCCAGCTTTTAGCCTTTAACTTAAAGCTAGCTAAGACAGATTTCAACTACAATATTGTAGTTGGTTCTTAAGCACATCTCTCGTTACCTAATTTTCTTCTTTCCCCCAACCCTACTCTTTTTATATTTTCTTGAAAGTAAATCAACAGCTATTGTAATGGCCCCAGTGACGTATATTTCATGTGATAATACATACTGTAAATTAAAAGTTCTAAAGAGAAACTTAAAGAACAGAATAATCATTTGGTCGGGAGGCTAGGCATCATCATCATATCCATCACATAGAAAATGGCATTGATCTCTAATACTTTTCCTGAAAATTTACTAACAGTACTGTCTAAATTAACAAATTAATATAAAATGAAAAATTCTAAAAAGACCTACAGGATATTGTTCTTTTCTCTCCTTTTCTTTTTTCCTTCCTGTTCAATACATCCAATATTTTTACTTGGTCTATACAAAAATACTGACCATAATTATTTTCAATTATACTGCCAAAAATGGCCAGTATTTGGCTTGCTTTCTCTGACTTTTTACTTCCCAGTTTCGTTGCGGTAATTTTCCAAAGACTCACGTGCCGTTGCCGTCACCTTCACAGTCAACCACACTGTTACTCTCGCCGTTAACTCTCCATCATAATCTGATCACCATGGTCGCCGTTGCCAAAACCATTTTCGCCGTTAACGTTACCATCATTTTCTCCGTCTTCATCAATCCACCTCTCCACCGGTGTGCACTCTGCCTTGTGACGCATCTTCCAATCAAGCGCCTGACAAGCGCGTGAGCAATAGTTTACAGTACCGCAAACAGAGCATCGCCGGAATTCGTGCCTCCTAGTTTCGGGTCTTCCACAACCCATATGAGAACAAAGTCGAAGCCCCGAACCCGGAACTCCACCCTCTGAAGAAAACCACTCCGTCAAAAACCTATTTGCTGGGTGAGATTCCGGAGCAGGAACATTACACCCAAAATCACTCAGTAACGGGCACCCCGTGCCTGCCACGTGGTGGCGGTGATGAGGCAACGGGTTCCACATCAGCCAGCCGCCGGAGGTTAGAGCCGAAGGCGTCGTGGACAACACAGCGGCAAGCTCACGCGCGTTGGCTTGGACGAGGAACCGGCGACCCTCGGCGATGTTTTGCTTCACGCCGTAGCCATCTTGAAGGCAGTGGCCAAGCTCTCTCAAAGCATCGACATGGCCCAAGAAGGCAGCGCGTGCGCAAAGTGCAACTCCAGCGCGTAGATCCTTGTCGTTCTTTGAACCGCCGCTGCCGTTGAACTGGATAACGGCTAGAGAGTAAAGCGACGGCGCGTGAGAGCTAATCGCCGCCTTCGCCATCAACGACGCCCCGCTTCCTCGATTTTCTAAGCAGTAGAATCGAATCTGTGTCCAACAATAAAATATCGCAATTATTAGACTTCCTACTTTAAAATATATTCCCCATTAATATTTTATATCTCAAAAAATCAAAGAAATTTTCTTTTTCATAACATTTATGCTATATTCAGGTTGAGATATGGAAATAAAAATACTAACCATGCCAAGGGTGTAACAAGCTTCAACATTTCCGGCGTCGGCGCATTGTTTAAGAAACCGGTGAGCAGATTCCGACCAGTTCTGAGCTTTCACGGCTAACATTTTCGGAGAGGATTTTGATAATACAACCGAATGATGGCCTAACCCATTTAGTCTTTTGCAACTGCATATCAAACCATAACCATTAGTTCTTCTATCCACACAATATTACCAGAAAAAAAAAATCTTTGAGGATGAGATTTTTAGTTTTAGCAACAAAATCAAATAGAGGAAAAAAAATGGAAAATAGTGGATTTTGGGAACATACGTAATCAAAACGTTGACAAAATCAGCGGGAGAAGCAGCAGAGGAAATGAGTTTGCAGAGAATAGAGAGAAGGAGATCATCAGGCAAAGAATCAAAGAAGTCAGGTTTATGAGCAGTGAACTCCAGTGAAAGTTTTGATCTTTTCCGACGACCCATATGTTCTCCGATGCCGGAAATATCTTTTCTTCTCTTCACAACTAGTCTGCTTTCGATACACATGCTTACTTTCGGATAACAAACCCCTCTCCTTGTTCTCATTACTTTTTCTTCGTGCTTTATACACAGACACAGAGAACTTAATTAGAACTGCTTTAGGTAAAGAGAAGTGAACTGAAAGAAGGGTAACACAACACCAACGACGACGAAAGCCGAATGCTCTGTTTATATATAAATCAGGACCCAGGCCTAGGATTACGGAATGACTTAAATACCCTTTAAACTTGTCTTTAGTTTTAAAGAAAGAAATGAAAAGTTGGTCAAACGGCGCTGACCAGATCCTCACGTCCGTCCTCAACGACGCTTGCTTTTTGTTTTTCGCCCTGTATGCATACGTAAGAAAGCCAGATAAATTAGGTTAAAAGTAAGTAGAAGAAATATCACAATAAAAATCAAAACTCACTCGTATTACTGTAATCTTAATTTTTAGCAGACTTGTCTTCTTTTCCGTGCAAATTATTAAAAGAAAATAAATAGAATAGGGCGGGCGCAAATCACAAAAGAAGACAGAGGTGCAAAACGCAACCAACTCTCTATTGAAAAAAAAGAGAAACAAAAAGGTTGCCGTATTATTATTATTATTATTATTATTATTATTATTATTATTATTGTTATTATTATTATAATAAGAAAACAATAACGTATTAATTTACCTTTATTACTAGAATCTTCTATTCATTAAGTATGAGGTTCGATTTTCATCAAATTCTTCTGGTCTCGTCTTCGGTACCTGTTGCTCAAAGAGCCAAAAAGAAACTCTTCTTTGCTCGTGATTTCCTGCTTTTCTTACAACAATGTCAATAAGAACTTATTACATTGGTGATTCTTTGTCTAAGAATGAATAAGAAGCTGGAGTTTTCATATAATAAAACTGAAGTTGTTTAAGTAGAAACTAGGGAAGGAGAAAGGGGCAGTTGTTGTTCTGTTTGTTCGTTCTAATTTCTACGGGGTTTGTTTTAGAAGCGGTTAATTTTGTTGTGATTAACTAAACTATGCAACTAACTTCGGTTAATATATTTTTGAATTTTGAACAGTATCTGCTGTTCCAGAAAGTGAGTAAAGCAGCGCGTCAATCCTACGAACAAAGGCACAATATGTGGTGACTATCACGTGGGTGGATGAGAGTGGGGGAGAATCTTTATACGTTGTAACAAATTACAAAATTCAGGTAGCGAATTTTGGGGTCTCGACGACCCATCCACTTTAAAAGGTCAAAGGGGGTGATTCAGCAATTGCAGAAGTTCTGTTACTCGAATTTTGTTTTTACTTGCCTTAATTTATTGTGGTACTTTCTTATCATTTTACGTTACGCTCATTATTCATTTGTTTTGATGAATTTTAAAATATTAATTTGATTGTATAGTATATGAATAGAACTGAAAAGATATTGAATTAATGAAGAAATGTTAATTTAAAATTCACATCTAAACCTAATTTTTGATTAGATAATTTACCAACGAATCTTTATTAGAGATACTAATTAATTACTTTCTCGGAAGAATTCTTTAGTCCTCTACAAATCTTGAATAAACAAAAACAGGAATAATTCATACCAGTTTAGAAACATAGTAAAAGATCAATAATATTTAAGAATCGTATAAGGCTCCCTCAAATATGAGCTATTTTATTAACAACCTCATAAATGGTTCAAAATATCATATTCATCTTATTCAGTTACCAGTAGTAATGATTTTCAGCTTTGTGATGACAATGGCCATGGGTATTCTCCCTTTTAACAGATGCAGATCCAGGAGGTTGAATTAGAGTATGCATCTAATTGCATCGTGTTGTTTTGAATTAATTCAGTTTACTATACAAAATTCTTTTGGGGCATAAATAAACACGTGATAGACATACTGAAAATATTTAATTCTTGATTTGATAAGGAAAAAATAATATTATCTAGATAAAAACGAAAAATGATATCAAAAGCATATTCAAATAAATAATTTGAGATCTAGAAAAAAAACATAAGCTAGTATACTTTTTAAATTTAAATAAATAATAGTATATAGAGTAAAAATACAAAAATGAAAACAAAAGAAATTAAGAAAATGCAAAGAGGGAACAACTAGGCCAACGAGGAAAAGAAAATTTTAATTTGCACAAATATGTTGCTCATATGGTTTAGCACCCTATTATAACCCTATGACAGTGGATTCGAGTCACCAAATGAGCAATAACTCTAACAAAAAGGGACCAAAGGAGAATCAAATGGGATTAGTAACAAGGTAAAACCATCATAAATTTATTAATTGGGACGTTCGAATTTGGTTTATTAATTGTAAGAGATTAGTAACAGATTCTCCTTCTTACACAGAAAATTAAAATTTCACACTATGATTTATATAAGTAATTAAGCGTCTAATCGCCAAGTTGAAAAGAGACTCCGTGCCGCCGATGCAAGGCCAGAAAAATATAATGAGCTTGCTTATTCTACATAATTTAGATTGCCCTCACCATAAGTTATCTCTCTCTACTAAAAGGATTGAAGAAGAAAAATAACAACAACAACAAAAGATAAGTTGAGAGATGACGAGGATCTAAACAAGTGATGTCGACCACTCATGTCAACCCTCTGGGACCCACGTGTCCCTGCAAAAGTCTGAAACATGCAGCACATCTTTAATATGAAAATGCTTTACTAGAAATGTCAAAGTTAGTACGTAGGGGTACTTTGGTAGATGACTCCGGAACCAAAATGTGATTGTATTGGACTCAAATGATCGAAATGTGTGGAAAAAAATATAGTGACCAAAATATGTATAACGTCTTTTAAAAAGGGTATTATACTTGAATTTGAAAAGACGGGCAAGTATAGCGTCGTTTATTAAGGTGCTATACATATTTTGTGGGCCCACAAATAATTCTTCTGGCTTAACTGACATAACAATAATTTAATTGGGTATAGCGCCCTTATTTAAGGCGCTATACCTAAAACCAATTGTACCCCGGACTGGTTATTTACCCTATTTAAGGAGGTTAAGAATTTTTTTAAAATCCATTCATAAATATTCTCAAGTCTTTTGAAATATTTCTTCGTTAAGTTGTTTTGCATTTTGTCATAATGTCTGAAGAGCGAAAAGTAAGGATTTCATTATATTGGGGGTGAGGTTGTGGTGGCGAATAATTCAGTAACCTATAGTTTATCTCCACAGTATCATGTTATGTTGCCATTTACAATGGAGTACGATAAATTAGTATCGTTGTTATGTAAAAAAATGAGTGTGAGCAAACGTTCGGTGAACCTTAAAGTAACCGGAAGATATCCGTATTCTGTCACTTCGCAAGCGGTTGCTTGTTATGCTGAGTTTAACATCGAAGACGATGAAACTCTGAGAGATGTTTTGAGGACTCCGGATGAATATCGGGAATTTCTTGTGATAAAAATGTTGGAAATGTACGTCAAGGTTGAAGACGTTCACAATAATGAGGTTGCACAAAGCAGGGATATCCCTCAGTCACCGGGTGGTTATTTTTGAGCAGTTTTAGCCGAACAGGTTCCGGCTGAAAGAGTTTGGCCTGATCTAAACTTATCTCCACGGGCGAATGAGGAGCGAGGAAATAATTTCTCTCCTAGTTTACATAATCCACAAGACGAGTGGTAAACTTCAATTTTCCTTTGTGTTACGATGTGTTATTTTTGTTGTATTGAATTTGTATTGACACTCATATATTCCACAGTGGGTACCGGCCAGATATGAATTTTACAAGTTATGAACCAACGCCCAGTTGAAATATGCCTAGTTCTGGTGTGTTGGATCATGGTGGTCCATTCGGGAGTCATCGCCAATAGGATAATGTCCATCATGGGATGTCAACACATTACGATTTGTAAGTGAAGTGATATAGCTATATGTAAAGTATTTATCAATTTGAGTAACTCATTATTTTGTTGGTTGTGTAGTGAAAATGAGCATCCTGAAGGTCCTGTCCTTACTCAATTGCCCGAAGACGATATATTTAATTGGGATCTGGAAGATGCACAGAGTCAGGAAGAGAATAGTGATTATGACAACAACGTCGATGAGTCTGGAGATGACACACCCTTCCCTGATGAGGGTGATGATGAGGAGGAAGAGAATGTTGGACCTGATTTGACGAGGGAGCATGCTCCACCCCCCGTTAGACCAAGAGTGTACGAGTCCCACATGCCGTTTCATTCAAGGGAGATTCCCTACCTTGATCATTTTCCAAGTATGCCGGATGTGGATACCCTCACAAGGAATATTGACGAAATTCGAACAGCAATATGGGATGAATCTAGAGCAATGGTGCTGTCAAAGGGCATGCTTATTTCCGATAAAACATGCCTAACCAGGGTGGTGCTAATGTACACCGTAAAAGAGTGTCGTGAGATCACAGTATGCGAGTCATCTCCAGATATATACAAGGTAGTCTGTTGTAGATGGTTTACGGGTTATAATTGGATGTTGTGTGCGAGGAAGAAGAAAACAAATATGTAGGTTGTGGGTTAATATATTGACACCCACAATTGTGAAATAGACACATTCAATGGGAATCATTTTAACTTTAATGCTGACTTAATTTTTCTTGTCTTGATTCCACACATTGAAGCGTCCATAAGGTCCAAGATCAAAGAGTGTATAACATCCATCCACCAAGAATATGGGTGCACTATTACCAAAAGAAAGGCATTTTTCGGGCGCAAACGTGCGTTTGAAATTATTTATGGTAACTGGAATAAGTCATTTGCATCTCTACCCAGGGACATAGCTGCATTGCAACACTTTAACCCGGGACTGTTGTTAAATGGAAGTTTGAGCGGAATCCGGGAATACCAGAACATATATTCAAATATGTGTTCTGGGCATTTAAACCAGCAATTGATGGCTTTCTGCATTGCCGGCCGGTAATATCCATAGACGGCACTCATGTCTATGGAAAGTATGATATTAAGCTGCTGATCGTTGTTGCAGTAGATGCTAATGGAAGTATATTTCCATTAGCTTTTGTTATTTGTGCCAATGAAAGTCAAGATACGTGGACACTATTTTTGAACCACTTGAAAGAGCACGTTATCAAACAGCGTTCAGGTATTTGTCTAATATCTGATCGGCATGGTGGTATTTTAAGTTCTGTACAGAATTTGCGTGCATGGCAGGAACCGTATACCTACCACCATTACTGTGTGAGGCACCTAAAAGTCAATTTCCAGAAGGCATATCCCAACAAAGATTTATACAATTTAATGTGGATGGCTACAACAGATCACCAGGAGTGTAAATTCAGGAGGCGCATGGAATCTATTAGGCAGGAAGATGAGGGAGCCTATTGTTAGTTGATATGACATGAACTTGACAAGTGGACATTACATGCGGATGGTGGAAGAAGATGGGGAATTCTGTGTCAGAGTCTTTCAACGGGTTATTGAAGTCTGTACGAAGATTGCATGTCACTGCCATGGTGCGGATGTCATTCAAGCAGATGGCGGAAGGGTTTGTTGAAAGGGCTAGAGGTGCATCGTCATTGATGGAAATGGGTGTTGAATTTATGCCAATACCAATGAAAAGATTTGAGAAATACAGGAAGCGAGCACATTGGCATTCATTTTTGCAGTATTGCAACGAGCGAAATATTTTTGAAGTTCGCACTGCTATCCATCACAACCGATGGAATACTATACACACCGTACATGAAGCCAGAAGGTTATGCTCTTGTGGTAAATGGTCCATCTACCACATGCCGGGCTCACATGTTATCAAGTGCTTTCAACATACAGGTTTAGGGGCAACCAACTATATTGATAAAGAATATAGTGTTGTTGCATACTTAAACACCTATAGTGGGCAGTTACAACCAGTGGGTGCTGAGCATTATTCGACGCTAAAACCATTTAAAATGATGTGTAGCAAGGACTATGTACGTCAACGACAGGTGCAAAAAAGAAAGAGTATACGGAACCAAATGGATGTTGGTGATACCGTTTATGCGCGCAAATGTGGCATATGCTCGCAAATAGGACACGACCGTCATAAATGTCCTTCAGTTGGTTTGGGTGGCGGTGGTAATCCAGCTCCTGGTGGAAGTTCATCTAATGTGCCCAACTATGTTCGGCCCCACTGGTGGCCCACCATGGTACTGCTCTGGCGCCACATACTCAGCCTCGTATCCTAATCGCTCATCATCTTGGGCTCGCCTCAATGTTCAGGAAGCCAGATCGGTAACCTGCCGGCCATACTCGTGCAACGCGGCTGCTCCCTCGCCGGTATGCTGCTGCATCTGCAGTCCCAACTGGTGGAACAAATGTAGGCCAATAGCCTGCACAACATTTAAAATATAAATTACGAAATGCTAGGTTAACGTTATAAGTAAGTATACCAAATAACATACCAGTGCCTCGTGCCTCCCGGTGTATGGAATGTACCGACCGCCAGCGCGATAAATGGGATTCCCGACGAAAAGTGGGGTAACATTGCGGTACCAGCCTATATAATCATGCTCAGTCTCCGTCCGGTCAGGTGGGGGGGATCAGGTCATGTCGCTGGTCACAAGTATCGATTTGTGCCTCTAACCATGCCATATATGTTTGGTCCACCCTGGAACAATCATCCCGCTGGTAATATGTGATATGCCAGGCGGGCGGTGGCGGTACAAGTTGCGGGCGGCCAAACTGGCAAAGTACTCGCTCGGTGGCATGATGCTCCACAATATCAAGGAACATCAACGGGACAGAAGAGATCCACATAATTCGGCCGGCCGAGCAATAGTCGGGCAAACCAGCTATTAGCTCGTCGTTGTATGGCCTCCAAATGAACTATTAAGTAACAATATAAAATGTGAGTATACGCAACACATATGAAATCAGGCCAAGTAAACTTTGGTATACATTTACCTGTGCGCCCTCCAGCAAATCCAACAAATCCCTGCACAATGGGAGATTATGTCGAGCCTCGTACTCTCGTCCATATCCTCTCCTATCAACCCACCTCCTAGCTAGAGGGAGAAACAGAGGTGGTGCACCCGAAGATAAGGGTGGTAGAGGTGGTTGCAACTGTAGGAACTGATCCCAGGCCCAAATCTAATATACAAAGTGGACGTAAAATATAAGGTATATTTTTACTTGGTATGTTATATGTTTTCACCTGTAGCAGCGGCAAAAATCCAGCAACGTCATGCTGGGTGCCCATGCTCGCCCGGCACATCTACATGTACAAGTAACCGAGAACAGCAGCACCCCAGCTGTACTGAAGTAAATCATCTAGCCGCTCCAGATGATGAAGAAATATCAAGCTCACTAGGTTCCCCGAAGTATTCGGGAATAAAACCCCTCCAAACATAAGGAACAACAACAACCTCGTGTACCGATGAATATGAAGCTCCGGTGTATCATCTGTGATGTCAGTGTGCAATGCCTCCAAATGCTGCCGGACGGGCGTCAACTGCAGACGACTGGCCCCAACCAGTGCAGTCTCATCCAGTTGCTGGAAACCGGTGAGCCGCTGTAGCATCTCTATGTAATGCAAACCCGTATACTCTCTGATGGCATTCGGCAAAGCAACAGGGTGTCCATCAATGGGCAGCCTATATAGGACCTCCACGTCCTGAAGCGTGATAGTGGCCTCGCCAATGGGCAAATGGAATGTGTGCGTCTCCAGTCGCCACCGCTCTATCAGGGCCGTGATCAACGACCAATCCAGTTGCAGCCGCTGATCTCCACAATCCTATCAAAGCCCGTATCTTGGAGGCATCAGACTATACGGGGATGTAGAGGGTGGTCCCTGAGAAAGCCCCACATATCGTCTACTCTCCTGGCACGGAACGTCTGGGCCAGTAACTGTCCCTCCCATATGTGCGACGACCTATGATCACCTTGTAACAACAGTAGCTCCAGATTGGCAGGTCCGGGATGCAAAGGCGGAACCTCCATGTCGTCTACTGTAAATTAAACTATATTAATTACATTATCTTACTTTAATATGTTAGTTTTATTATTTTATATATTTGTTTGTAAATTAAATAATTAATTTTCATAATTATACAAGATTTAATTATTAAATATTCACATATGGGTTCCGAGCTCGATATTTGAGGCCCAGTAGCACCAAGATATCCCGAATTCTTGTGTTCATGATGAGAAACTTTTCTCGATTTATCACTCAACGTGTCTATTATTTTAAATGTTAGTTTATTTTTTATATGTTAGTTTAATATTGTATATGTTAGTTTTATTAATTTATATGTTAGTTTTATTATTTTATATGTTAGTTTTATTATTATATATTTTTGTTTATGACTCACTTATTTTTTACTATAATAAAATTAAATAATTAATTTACATAATTATAGAAGATTTAATTATTAAATATTCACATATGGGTTCCGGGCTCGATATTTGAGGCCCAATAGCACCAAGATATCCTGAATTCTTGTGTTCATGATGAGAAAATTTTCTTGATTTATCACTCAACATGTCTGTTATTTTAAATGTTAGTTTATTATTTATATGTTAGTTTAATATTGTATATGTTAGTTTTATTAATTTATATGTTAGTTTTATTATTTTATATGTTAGTTTTATTATTATATATTTTTATTTATGACTCACTTATTTTGACTATAATAAAATTAAATAATTAAATTTTATAATTATACAAGATTTAATTATTAAATATTCACATATGGGCTTCGGGTTCAATATTTGAGGCCCAGTAGCACCAAGGTATCCTGGAGATATTATTGTTTTCTCATATTTAGTCCAGAAAATATTGTTGTTTTCTCATGTTATTTTCTTACGATTATTTACTAGAATCGGACAGAGTTTGTGTTTGAACTATAAGCTTTTTTGACGTATTTTTGGGCATAATAGATACTTAAATGATTAATTTCAATAACTACAAAGATACTACGCTAAAGGGCACTACATTTTACTACGCTTAAAGGGCACTACATTAGGCCACAAGATACCACTAGAGGGAACTAAAGTAACAATTTATCTATTTTACTAGTCTTTAAGCAAATAAATAATCTAAAGCGGATAAAAATAACAAATAAATTTAATCACAAAACATTCACGAAAATACATATACCACAGTAAAAAGTAACTAATTAACATTTTTTAACAACTAATAATAATTTCTCTATTTTAACTAATTCTTTTAGCACACTAATATCGTCCGGATAAAAATAATAAATTAGTTCAATCGCAAAACAATCACAAAACAACATAGAAGACATTAAAAACAACTAATATACATTTTTTATACGAGTTTTAACAAAAACTAAGTCGGAATACCTCGATTTAAAATTTTTGTAAAGTTAAAGATTTGGTGATTTGGAGCCGAAACGAGCAACCCACAACGAGATAACGCCTTAGCTAGGATGTGGGACCGAGAATCTTTACTTTTTGTGGGACGGATGGATTCCACTCAAGCTTTTTTGGTTGTTAATGGGGGGAACCGTTGGTTTTTTAAGTTTTAATGTAGGG
>AWOL01S0014297.1:107566-157582 GCA_000715115.1 Nicotiana otophora
ATATTATTTATGACTGACTATTTTTCTAAGTGGGTGGAAGCCCAGGCATACGAAAAGGTGAGGGAGAAAGAAGTCATCGACTTCATTTGGGATCATATCATATGCCGATTCTGAATGCCAGCCGAGATCGTTTGCTACAACAGGAAATAATTCATCGGCAGCAAGGTAAGCAAGTTTCTAGAAGATCATAAGATCAAAAGGATCTTATCAACACTCTGCCACCTCAATGGGAACGGACAAGCAGAATCAACCAACAAAACCATACTCCAAAACCTTAGAAAAGGGTTAACCGACGCCAAAGGAAGGTGGAAAGAAATCCTACCCGAAGTCTTATGGGCATACTGAACTACTTCAAAGTCCAGTACCGGGGCCACCCCATTCTCACTAGTCTACGACGTCGAAACTCTGATACCAGTCGAAGTCGGAGAGCCAAGTCTCAGGTTATGATAGGCAACCGAGGAATCACACGGCGAAGCTATGAACACGAGCCTCGATTTATTGGATAAAAGGCGCGGAGCAGCCCTTATCCGGTTGGCCGCGCGAAAGTAGCGGATTAAGAGATATTACAATCGAAGGACCAACCTTCAACACTTAAGTGTCGGGGACTTGGTACTAAGGAAGGTTACACTAAATATCTGAAACCCGAATGAAGGGAAATTGGGTCCGAACTGGGAAGGCCCTTACCAAATTATCGAGATCACCGATAAAGGATCGTACAAACTCGGAACGATGAACAGTGAGTGACTATCGAACAACTGGAACATAGCTCACTTAAAGCGATACTATTGCTAAGGTAGGATCCCATTCATTTCCTTTTATTCATTTACATTCCGAACTAACATTTGCAGGGAATCATCGAGAAACGATACAATTTTTAGGTCTGAAAGCGCGCGTTGCACTCTTTTCCCCTTGAATCGGTTTTGTCCCAAATAGGTTTTTTGACAAGGTTTTTAACGAGGCAACAGTAAATTATGCTAACTTAGAATTGAAGGCCAGTTACGAACAGCTATCGAAGGTCACTACAACAGTATTCGAGGCCTCTCTATGCTCGGCCCCGAACACTAGGGGCAATCACCCTCGGATAACAACTTTAGCAAGGAAGGAAACTTTACGATTCAATGATCTCGGCTCAATCGGTAAGATATACTATAAGGGCGAAATGGTCACATGAACCGTGCTCACATAGACTACTCGAGCCCTGGCATGAAACCTGCATACATGTGTAACGACCACGCACAAGAATAAAAGAAGTTTCTACCTTGCGGATGAATATCTTGTCCTTTAAGAATTTCTCTTTTTTCTTTTAAGGAATTTCGTACATTCGATCCCCTAAAGGTACCGAGCCCAAGGACCACCTTTAACTGGGTTCAAACGATCACCCAAATCGAGGACTGCCATCCAAAATCAAACTCGGTCGGCTCGGGCTATCGAAACCTAGGGGCACAAGACCTATTAGGCAACTCCCGAACCTTAAAGGCTATGGCCACCCCCATTCGGGGACTGTTATCTTAGGCAAAACCTGGATAACTCGGAGTAAAGCCCACTGGGCAACACCCAAACTAAAAAGGCTACGTCCATACTGAAATGGCTCGGAGACGTCCGAGACCCGTAACAAAAACAAGGCCATCAAAAAATTTCATAATCAGTTCTAAAGGCTACCCTCGGCAAACTATAATCTAAACTACTTTGGGAAAAAGTTTTCGGTAATACCGAATTCCCACAATGCCTTAAAATGAAATAATGTTAAAGGCAAAGTCTGTTCGAACCTCCGAACATAACCTAACTACTTCATGCTAAGGCATTTCGATCTTTGCGAATATAAATAATAAAGCAAAGGAAAAATTCAAAAGCTGTTGAAGGGAAAAAGCCTTATATACATATCAAAAATTCTTTTACAATGGCCAAACAATCCCGATGCAAATTTTTACAAAGGCCGAACGGCCTCAACAAAAGGGTGATACAAAAATCAAAAAACAAAAATATCTAAAAGGGTCCTAAGTGGCCTAGTCTTCGTTGGGGGCCACATCATCACCTTCGGGGTCTCTGCCACCCTCGGATTCACCCAAATCTTTAGACTCCAAGGAATCCTCCTCTTCGGGATAGGCCAGCTTCCTGCCTCGGCTTCGAGCACCTTGGCATTCTCGATCTTACCCGATAAATCAAAACCCCGAGCGTAAACTTCCTCGAGGGCCTCCCTTCGAGATTGCCATTTCATATGCTCAACTATATTTTTTACAAGGTCCTGAGCCACCTCAGCATCGGCCTTGCATTGGAACACCATTTCATCAGCTTCGGCTTTGACCACGATGACCTCTGACTTGGCCGTTTTAAGCTCCTTGGCCAAACTTTCTCGATCTGAGACAGCCGAACCTAACTGGGATTGGAGCTCCTCAACTTTTTTTTGTCTGAACCCCGACCCTCTCCTTTGCTGCTCTTAGCTGGATTTCTGATGAAGTTAGTTGTGCCCAAACAATCTTTTTTTTCCGAGGCCAGACGATCCATTCGGCCTCTCCATTCATCGATCTCAGCATTGACTATATCCATTTAAGCTCGAAGCTGGTCAATCCGATTGAGTTTTTGCTGGACCTGCGGATTTTGACCATCAGTCACCGAATAAAATTCATCATCACTAACCTCAAAATATTTTACCTGCTCGACCAAATTAGCATGTTCCTTCCGAGCAACTTCCAGCTCGGCATGAAGGTTCTTAACCTCCATTTTGAACTGCTCACTAAGAAGTTTAAAGGCGTCTCTCTTCTTAGTGAGCTCACGAATTGTAGCTTTGGGTTGCTTCAGGTCATCCTGGTACCTTAAAAAGGTCTCATGATGAAGCACCAAGGCCTACGAGCACGAAAAGAAACACTAAGTTATCTACAAAATAATCTAAGTGTAAATCAAAAAATCACTTAGTAAAGCATGAAGTTACCCGGTTCAGCGCCTGTTGTGCTTCGTTGAAAAGGCAGGGCGCATCGACCTCATTCATATTGGCTTAATAATCCTTGATCACTAAACACCGAAGATAACTGGTTACCCCTACGGGGACAGAGAGGACTCGGTCATCCTCCAGAAGGGTGATAACAATGGATCACTTCCTATCGAGATTAGCACTTGGGGCAGGGAATCGATCGACCAATTTCAGGCTCGAGGAAGGCCCGTTTGCTTCATAGGGTGAGCTCTTCCTCGGTATCTCTAAATCGCCAAATCCGATGGCGTCCTCCGTAGCCGCCGAATCCACGCCGTTGAAAAACACTGCGGAAGGAATCGTTCGCTCTATGGGCCCCCTCGATAGGGAGGTTTTTTGCACCTTGGGCCTCGTTGAACATTGACTCTGTGAATGAGGGAGACTCGACAACCTCTATCGGGCCAAGTTCTTCCTGTAGGGCTTTGCCCGCATCCCGAGAAGTTTCAGTTCCTGCCTGCTCCTCGGCCTCCCCGACTAGATGAAGATCGGCCTCGCCTCCCTATGGTTCGGAGGCCCCTTGCCCTTTGAGATGCAGCAGCTCACTGGCCACCAGATCGAAGGCTTCTCCTTCCCCCTCGGACTCATTCCTCAATCAATAGAGTGAGTCCGAAGACAATACTCGAGCACTGGTACTTTTCTTGGGTTTACGCGCCAATCTTTTCCTTGGCTTCTTCTTCTTAGAACTCGGAGCCCTTTTTCGTTTCTTCTCTTTATCTTGCCTCGGAGCAGATGGTTCGGTGAGGATATCTTCATCACCAGATGGAGGCCTCATTGTGAAATCCTTGGAAAGACCTGCAAAGAAAAAAGAAATAAGTAAGGGCGCAGCAGCACGGAGGAAACCTAAGTGTTGTCCACTCAAGAAAGGAATCTCATCGTGAGAATGGGCCTCCCACTGGCCCTTCGAAAGATCGCGCCATGCACATTCAGAATACAGTTTCTGTGACACAATGCCCTTGACACACTCCTTGAGTCGAGGAACTGCATCCGGCATCCAAGCAACAGCTGCACCGCCACAAAACATCGATGAGAAGGGAGGAAAAGGAAAAGCGATGAACAAAATCTTGAAAGCAAGATTATACTTACGTGTCATGTTCCACTTCTCAGAAAATGGCATATGATCGGCTGAGATCAAATCCGAGGTCTTCACTCAGAAAAAGCGGCCTAACTAGCCTCGATCCCGATCTTCATCGATGCTCGAGAACGGGGCCTTACTGGCCTGATGAGAAAGATTTATTAGTCCTCCTAGATAAAGTCGGGGACTATATCAACGCATGATATGGTCGAGGGTGAAGGGATACCCCTCGATCTTGCTTACGAAAAAATGGAGGAGAGTTACTATCCTCTAAAAAGAAGAGTGAATTTGACCAAGAGTTACCTTGTATCTCTTACAGAAGGTAATGATGACCGAGTCCAAGGGATCCAGCATGAAGGGATAAGTGTAAATACTTAAAAATCCCTCCACGTAGGTAGTAATGGCTTCCTCGGTCTTGGGGAACACTACGTGCTTATTAGTCCAGTTGTAATCTTTCTTAACCTCAGGAAGGACGTCCTCGGTGATCGAGCAAATATATCTCGAGATCGGCTCCACCGACCCGGTACGGAGGAGGGATTCTCGTTCTTGAAATTAGTACCGGTCAGGCACCCCCCGTGGATGAACATTTTCAGAGGATGTTCCGGTGCCGGTTCCTCGGTAGCAGCAGACGAAATGTTATCCTCTACAGCCGGTCGCGAGGCAGAGGGAGTTTCTTTTTGGGGAACGGATTTTGAAGTCTTCGTCATTTCTTTGATAGATGAAGAAAAGAGAAGGAGTTTAAAGATTAAGCTTGATGGTTGGGAATAAAAATAGAGCTAAAGTTCTTGTAAAAGGATTTCAGAATAGCCAGAAATTTAATGTTGGGAAGTGTTGGAATTTCTAAAAAATAGGAGTAGAGAAGATTTGGATGTAAAGTTTGAATGAATGAAGAAGGGAGTATTTATAATTTCCAAACGACGGTTCATAGACAAAAGTGGCCGACCAGCAACTGACGAGCATTTAATGCCACTAAGACGTGAATGACGAGACGTTTCGTTCATTTTGTCATTTATGACGCAGAGTACCGAGGTGAGAATCGAAAGCTCATATTGTTTCTCGTCGTTTACTCTCCAAAAAATGAGGGAACTATCTGCATCTGATCGAAATCGAGCTCAACTATTTCACGACAGATCGGGCTCGGAACGCGAAAGGTTGAAGATCGACCCCGAGTCTCATCGAACCAGAACATGAGGTCAGAATATCCGTCCTCGAGAACATTGAGCCCATGATCCCGGAATCGACCCTGACCCCAAATAAGCTCGAGGAAACATTGACGATATAACCAACAAAAGACCAAAATAACGGGAGGCCGAAATATCCATAACCGGTCGGATATTTCGGAGGTTATGGATATTTCGGCGAAAATCTCGGCACATATCAATAAAGAACCGGCAAATTAGCAAACTAGGAGATTTTTACCTTTATAGAATTGTACCTAAAGTAGGACTCCCCTACTATATAAAGGGGGTCTGATTACTTGTAAAACACATTGTAACACGCATCCCAAAGCAATATATTATTATTCTCGTCAAGTTCTTGTTGCTCTATTGATGTGTCTGTTCTGATATCAATAAAAGTATTTTTGGCTCGAGGGTGGCAAACCTTCAAAGGCGAAGACTGTTCAACTTGTATGGTTAGCATTTACTTTTCCATTACTTATTTCAATTGCAATCTGATTTGTCGTATAATATCAAATTAAATCATGTATCCTTAAAACCACTTATAAATTCAATTGTTATTCGATTTTGAGGGTAAATAATAATGTCTCCAGATTCATCGACCTATCATAAACATAAGATATTTATTTACTAAATAGTGTTGAAGACATAATTAAGAAAATAAAAATATACTTTTCCTAACCGTTTAAGCATTCAGGTGAAATAGTCACATACTTCAATTATATGGTATCAGAGCAGATGTAGGTCTTAGGTTTGAGTCTCCCGCAATTCATTATCAAAAATAATTTTTATTTACTTGACCCATCAAGAAGAATCAGGACCGCACGTGAAGGGTGTGCCGAAGATATAATTAAGTAAATAAAAGTATATTTTTCCTAACATATTAGTCTTTAGTTGGGATGGTCATACACTTCAATACACAAGTCATATATGCAAGCTTCTTAGTTATTATCTGTTGGGATATATGCTATTAACCATGTATTTAGATAAAGTATTTTATTATAAAATAATTGTTTATTTAATTTTAAGAAAGATTTAAATTTATCATATATTATTGTCTGTTTACTAATAGAGTAGATGATTTAGTGTATAAAGTTTACCCTATATATCGAAGATTAAATTATCAGTTCTTATAAGTTATAAAGATTATATTCTATAAGATAGAATGGGAAAATCCATCATAATAATTATAACACAAGGTTGAATATAATTTATCTTGATTATGGGAATGATATAATTCTGACCTTTTGTGCTAGTACATTTTGTATGTATCAAACGGACCAAGTAAAAATAATTATTTTATACCGACTTAATAAAATAAACTCTTTAGTCCATTAAATATACTTATAATCTTAATCTTGATATAATAATTATTATTTATTATTTTAATTTATTAAAAGGTAAAATTCTTTTGTGGGTCAGTTATATGCCAGATTAAATTAGATGATAATATTATAAATTGATGAAGTAATAGTTAGTTGATAGAATTCATGTCTCAGTTTAGAGATTGATGATACACCTTTATGAAATCTAATAAGTTTTCATATGTAAATCTTATAAGTGGATTTTATATTTGTCACACGAAAAGTTAAGTGAAAGTCTAAAAAAAATAATCAATTAATTAATTAAATTATCTGTAATTTAATTTATTTGATTGATATCTATATTTAATATGGGGAGTTAACCAAGGTTTAATGGAAACAATTCAAAATTGAACTGAGGAATGCACTAACAATTTTTAATGAAATAATTTGTAACGTATTATGCTATGATTAATTTTAATATTTTGAATTAAGCTCATAACATCTGAATCGAGAATCACTAACTCTGTAAGAAGAATAAGATGAAAAGTTAGATTTACAAAAACTGAATGCCACTCGAGTGTAACACTTAGGGGAATAATTTTATCTACCCCAATAATAGTAGCAGTAGTAATAAATAAATTGATGTGAAGTCGCAGCTTAACTAATTAAAATTCTGCAATAAATAATATGTGCAGGCGTGCCCGTTGTTTCTTCAAGTAGTTAGGATCTTGGAAATTTTCAATGGGGCCGTTGAATGAGACGTTGGGATTGCTACGTGCGTGCATGCCCATGCATGTAATTTTGCTTGCTTTTAAAACCCTAGCTAAATAGTAGGAGTAGTATATAATATTTGAGGTTCAAAATTGAGATTAGCTTTTCACATGTGAGAGACACGTGGCAATTTTTTTAAGAAATGAAATTTTCGAAACTAAAGGATAACGCAAGTAACTTTGGATTTGGAAGCAATGGTGAAGAATGGTGTCATGACGTGGATACCTTCTCCATGCTGGGATAAAGGCAAAATGAATATACATTTTTTTTTTTTCTACCTTTAATAAAAAGATCATAGCTTTAACAAATATCAAGGCAGCTCTATCTAGCTGTAGTGGGGTTCCTCTAAGCGTTGCTTTTAGTTTTCTTTTTAAATAAAAATTTTCGTTCTCTAAATTTGCCACTATTGATCTTTAATTTTATCGTTTAACTTTTCCAATTGACGATAGATATTGCTTGGAAACAGATGTTCTTTGAAAATACCTTACAATATAGAGAATCCATTTTGATAGCACCAGAGAGCATAGAGTAGAAGAATTATTCACCTCTAATAACTCGAAATCGACTTCTTTTTATTTGTCTTTTCTTATTATTATATATATATATATATATATATATATATATATCCTGCGGGGACAATTTAATTTTGGAGAAACTAAAATTTAGGTAGTAATGTTTTAAGTTTGAATTTATAGTAACTTTAACTGCTGTCTGGAAGTATTTTCTGTCCTTCCTCATTCGTAACATATATATATATAACAGTTTTTAAATCATTTACTATATATTTCTCGACCACAGTGACCTTGATCAAGGTTTGGCAACTTTTGGTGTTAAAATTATTTACTTATTTTCTTTAATCTAGTTTTCATTTTCTCAAATTCGTAGTTGTCCAATTAAATGTTCACATGCCAATTTAAACATGAGTCTGATAAAGCGAATTGTTTACCCTTAAATCGGATAATAATTAAATTTGTTCGCGATTTTAAGGATATGTGGATTGATTCAACACAAATAATCAAGAATGTTAGATAAATAAGTTAAAAATGAAATGAATAATCAAACCAATCGCGATGTTACGGCCGTGCTCGGATTTAAGCTAAATAATAGCTCTACCCTTGATCAGACCCTTAACTCGAAGCTAATTGTGTACGAAGAATAACAATAAAATAAGAACTTTGCAATAGCTAAAAAACAGAAAAATGGACTTGTATTCCTTGGTTTGCGTGTTACAATGTGTTCTATTGAATAAAAAGCTTCCCCTTTATATAGTAGGAGAGTTTTATCTCTAGTACAATTCTAAAAAAGGTAACCATTCTCCTTTCTCGTCAATTACTGATCCGCTACCGACATCGGGCGAGATCTACGCCGTGATATCCAGTTGGGTGCGATATCACGACATTCAGTTAGTCGTGTGCAACTGTGTGCCATGCTTTCCGAGGTCTTGGAGCTCGTTCTGGGTTCGGAGAGTGTTGTCTTATCAGTCCCGGTGGCAGCACCCCATTCGGGCCTTGATACAAAGAATTTCCAGTTTCGATTTCGATCTCATATATTCATACTCTTACTTCGTTCGATTCACCGTGAAATCAGGATGTGCGCTAACCCCGATTTCATCCGTATTCAAATAGTCCCCTCATTTTTCAGAGAGTAGATTTTGCCGAAAAGATGGGAAAAGATAGATGAAGCCCGGTTCCTTCCTTCGTACGTTACAGTCGAGGTGACGGATAAGTCGAAACGTCCCATCAGGCGCGTCGTTCTGACTTCGGACACGTGTCGGTCATCGTCTGGTTATCTTCGAATGGCAAACGTCGCGTAATGATTGCATTTCCCCTATAAAAGCCTCGACCTTTTATACTTCGTTCCCTTTTCGATCCTAGCTTTTACCTTCGAATTTTCTAGTAGCTTTTAACTCTTTTAAATCTTCATCTCTGAACTTCAAATCTTCATATTTGTTCTTAGATTTCTAACCCAGACCTTCATATCTTCATCCTACCTTCAACCTTCATACTCCCTTCTTCAAATATTCATACTTTTCCTTCGATTCTTCATACTTTCATAGATCACGATGGCTAAAAATTTCAAGTCAGTGCCTTAGCAGGCTGCCCCTTCATCTTCTCACCCGACGCAGATGCCGAGGTGGCTGTTTCCGAGGTGGCTCCAGAGCCTCCCATGAAAATCTTCATACTCGGGGGCTGCTCTATCGGGGATGACTTCAAGGTCGAGAAGGCCTCAGCCAAACAAGACCGAGGTGAAGGAGCATGGATATACATATGTTTCGTTACTGAAGATACCCTTCCCATAGTCCGAGAGGACTGTAAATGGGAAGGCAAGGATGTGGTTGTCCCCGGGCCTAAGAACGATATTACTACCCACGTGAAGGGGTATTTAAGTGTTTACACTTACCCCTTCATGCTGTTCCCGGTAGACCCAGTAGTCCTGGACTTTTGTAAGAGGTACAAGGTGTGCCTCGGGCAAATCCACCCGTCCCTTTGGAGGATCGTGATCCTCTTACTCTATTTTGTGAACAACACTGAATCTCCTCGGTTCACCCTCGACCACCTACCTCGTCTATACAATCCCCAAATTTTCCGACGGGGACTAATCAAACTTGTTCACCGAGCCATCAATGCTCCCTTTTCGAGCATCGACGAGGATCGAGACCGAGGTTGGCATGAGCATTTTGTTCGGGTAAAAACTAAAGATCTGATCCCTCCCGAGTTCCTGCCATTCCCCGAGAAGTGGAATGCGTCTCTTAAGTGTAGTCTTTCCTTAAGTGTCAATTTCCCTTTATTTTTTCTCTCATTGCCAGTATTTATGGTCGTGCAGCTGTTGCCCGGTTTCCAGATGTTGTTCCCTGACTCAAGGAGTGGATCGAAGGAATCTACAAGCAGATGTCATCCTACAAGCGCGCGTGGCGCAAACTTTCGAAGGGCAGATGGGAGGCATGTTCTCATGGTAAGGCCCTCCCCTGAATAGTTATTACTACACCCCAAACTTACATAATGCTGACTTTCTTTCTCCTTTCCCTCGCAAGTTTGCCTAAGACCACTGATCTTAGGCCGCTAGATGGGGACGAGGATGCATCCTTACCCGTCGATACCTCCATTTCGGGACAGTTCGGGGCTGCCGCGGGGGATAAGAAGAGGAAAAGAAAGTCCTTGGGCTCTCGGAATCTGAGGCGAAGATAAAAAGAGGAGGCTACCTGGGCTCGTAAGCCCAAGAAAAATACTAAGTCCAGTGTACCAGAATCTAACTTCCTTCACCGGTTCAGGGATGAGCTCAAAAAAGACGACATCTTCGTCTCCCATGGATCGACCCCTGCCTCGGGGCAGGCGACGACCGAGGGAAGGGGCCACGAGGCTGATCTCTTCCAATTCGAGAGGTCGAAGTGGAGAAGGATGTTGTGACCTCCTAAGAAGCTGCTCCTGTACTGAAGGTGGTGACCGATGTGATCGATATCATCGAAATGCCCTCCTATACCGAGTCCATGCTTCAAGACGCCCAAGCGGGTAAGGAAAATTCAAGCGAAGGAGTTCAGGGTGCATATGACCCTCTCTACTCCTTTTTCGATGGTATGGACATGTCCACATTGGAAGATTGTTTTGGGCTGGGTGACCCGGAGATCCCGAAGAAGGACGTGCCCTCGGGAGCTAGTGGGCCGAGTTCGAGCCCAAAACTGATGAAGTAGTTTCCCGCACCGAGCGTGGACCGCGGCCGCAAGAGAACAGTCATTCTTATGGTCCCGGAGGATGCTCGGGTCCTATATGCTCCAGTGGGTGTAGCCAAGCTACCAACGGTGCCTAGTTATCGAGCTGGAAAAGGCTCAGAAATAAGCTTCGACCCTGAAGCGGGAACATGCCGACCTTGTTAAAAAGGTAAAGGTCTTTGAAGCTAAAAATGAGGAGCTAGTAATGGTGACTAAAAACACAACCTCACAGGTCCAACAGAAGATCAACCTGATCAACCAGCTCCGAGCCGAGATGAACGAGATCAAGGCCTTGGTCAAAGGGTGGAAAGGTAGAATGGACCTGATGGCTTCGAAGAAGGAAACCGCGAAGGTGGAGCTGGCATCGGTTGAGAACTAACTCCGAGTGGCGAAATACAAAGTTGACAAAAGCTGAATGATGATCTCCGAGCACAGCTGAGCTCGGTCGTTGCAGAGCGGAATGCCCTCGGTAGAGAATATGAGGCACTGAAGTCCAAATTGGACATAACCTCCGCTGATACCGAAGGAATGGTAGCCCAATACAAGGTCGATGTGGAGGAAGCCGAGACCTTCCTAAAAACAAAGGCTGAATATGTGAAGCGGCTATCCCGAAGAGAGACCCTCGAAGAGATCCCCGCCCGAGGTTTCGAACTGTCGGTCGAGATCGAGGAAGCCAAAAAGCTCGTGGCCGAGGCAAAGGAGCTCTCCGAGGGCTCCGAGGGATCCAACAGTTCTGGCGATGACTCGGGCCCCAGTGAAGACCATTCGTAGACGCCTTAGTACTTTTTCATTTTTTGTTTTCCCTTATGTATATTGTTTTTATTTATTTTGAGGCTGTTTTTATTGGGCGATTGTAAATATATTTCGGAATATATATGAAATATTCCCTTTCTGGCAATATCGTGTCTTTACCTTCCCAGCATCGTTTTATAATTTCTATTCATGTACTGTTTTTGATGCCTTAGCATAGAATCAAATGTAGTTATGGGGCGTTCATTTTTCGGAGGCCCGAACCGAGCCCGACTTCGATACAACTTTGTTAGCTCGAGGCTTTGAAACCTCGGTGCGACCGGAAGTTTTCAAGATGCTTAAGTGATTTTAGACGATGCTTTTGCTGAGGGTAACCTTTCATCAGGTTTCGAGTTTCTATAAAGGCATTACTTTCTGATTGTTAAGTAGTTAGTCATGTATAGTGTCTCACATCGGGAAGTAGATACCTATTATTAGGTAATCACTGTATATAAATAGGGCGTTGTACAACACTTTAGATAATTAGTAATATTTCTTTCCGTACATTCTCACATGGTATCAGAGCAACTAGTGAGAAATTCCCACTGTGCAATTACCAGCAAGTCCGAGACAGTCACCGTGCCTTTGTTACGGTGACTTTCAGGCCATTGTTTTACGAAATCCCTTCTCTAGTGGGGTTTTTTTTATGAAAACTAACACCACCAGTAGGTGCGGATTTCTCAGGCAACAAAATCACAAAAAACCACATCGATAGAACCCCATCCACCCGCTCTCACACGCCTCCAGAGCTTTTGACGTCGGCGATGCGTCAGACCCACGTGCCGATGCGTGAACAGTTTTCCGGCCATTGTTTTGAAAATGTTCTTCAGTACAGCCTTATCTTCTAGTAATTTCGACCAGGACCATATTGTTCTTTTTATTTCGAGCACTTTGAGATTTCTTCGGCGACTACAATAATCTTTTCGACATGAACAATGAGTTTTCCGGCGAGAACGGTAATTCCCAAAACATTTATGCTTTTTTCGGCGTAATATTATAATGGCATTCATATCAAAAGCCTTTAACTCACAATACGTTGGACCCAATGCATTGAATCCAATCCAGATGGGTTCTTTACCTGATTATATTGAGTTCCTTCAGTATAAATCATGTAAACAGACATCTTCAGAGATAGCTTCTGTTGTTCAAACAGATAGTAGCGTGACTTATGTCTCTCAATCATCAACCTCTGAGTATTGGGTCATTGATTCAGGTGCATCTGATCATATTTCTAGTAACAAATCTCTTTTTACTACTATTTCATGTTCTCAATCTCTCCCAACAGTCACAATGGCCAACGGGTCTCAAACCGTGGCAACTGGAATAAGTCAAGCAAGTCCACTTCCTTCCTTACCTCTAGATTCAGTTCTTTATGTTCCTGGTAGATCTTTTAATCTCATAGCCGTTAGTCGCTTAGCCAAATCACTTAGATGCTCTGTTTTATTTCTTGATAACCTTGTTTTTATACAGAAACGCAGTACAGGGTGGATCATTGGTACTGGGCGCGAATTAGATGGACTTTATTATCTTATCCTGCAAAATCACATGGATTCACATCTTGTCTTCCTTCAACAACTTGTCCTGTTACCGATTCACCAGATTTATTACATAAATGGTTGGGACATCCCAGTTTGTCAAAACTTCAGAAAATGGTACCTGGTTTATCTCACTTGTCCACTCTAGAGTGCGAGTCATGTCAGCTCGGTAAGCATACCCGCTCTCATTTCCCTCGGCGTCTTGATAATCGAGCAGAGTCACCGTTTACTTTAGTCCATTCAGATATTTGGGGTCCTAATCGGGCCAGTTCTACCTTGGAATTCTGCTACTTTGTCAGTTTCATTGATGATTATTCTGGTGCACTTGGATATTTTTGATGAAAAATCGATCTGAATTGTTTTCTATTTTCCAGACCTTCCACGCTGAAATTCAAAATCAATTTGGGGTTTCTTTCCGCACGTTTCATAGTGATAATGCCCTAGAGTATTTGGCTTTCCTATTTCAGCAGTTTATGAACTCTCATAGGATTATTCATCAAATATCTTGTCCGTACACATCTCAATAAAATGGGGTAGTTGAAAGAAAGAATAAATATCTTGTTGAAACGGCTTGTACCCTACTCATACAATCTCATGTTCCGTTGTGTTTTTGGGGGGATGCATTTCTTACATCTTGCTATATTATTAATCATATGCCATCTTCAGCTATCCAGAATCAAGTTCCATTCTCTGTCCTGTTTCCTCACTTACCTTTGTTCTCTCTTCCACCCCGTGTCCTTGGAAGCACGTGTTTTGTTCATAACCTTACTCCAAGAAAAGATAAGTTAACTTCTCATACTCTTAAGTGCATATTCCTGGGTTAATCGAGAATGCTAAAGTGGTATCGATGTTATTTTCCTGATCTCCAGCGTTACCTTATGTCTGCTGATGTTACCTTCTTTGAAACCCAATTATACTTCACAGGTCTAGGTAATCACTTAGATATTTGTGAGGTGCTACCAGTTTTATCTTTTGGAGATTTAGTCACTATCTCCCATTCATCTTTCTCTACAATTGCAGCTCCTCCACCTATAGCTCCAATTCTACTACCTATAGCTCTAGTTCCACCACCTATAGCTCCAGTTCCACCACCTAGTCCAGTTCAACCTTCTGCAACTCCAACACTCTTGAATTATCATCATCGTCCACGTACAACATCTGGCCCAAGTGATTCACGTCCTGCATCAGATTTTGCACCTATTGCGGACTTGTCTCCTCTTAGTCAACCAATTTCACTCCGCAAAGGTGTACAATCCACACTTAATCCTAATCCCCATTATGTCGATTTAAGTTATCATCATCTGTCATCACCTCATTATACTTTTATATCATCTTTGTCCACTGTTTCTATCCCTAAGTCTACATGTGAGGCACTATCTCATCTAGGATAGTGACATGCTATGATTAACGAGATGTCTGCTTTACATGTAAGTGGCACTTGGGAGCTTGTTCCTATTCCTTTAGGTAAGTCTACTATTGGTTGTCGTTGGGTTTATGCAGTCAAAGTCAGCCCGGATGGCCAGGTTGATCGCCTTAAGGCTCGTCTTGTTGCAAAAGGATACACTCAGATTTTTGGGCTTGATTATAGTGACACTTTCTCTCTTGTATCTAAAGTAGCATCTGTTCGTCTCTTTTTGTCCATGGCTGTCGTACATCATTGGCCTCTTTATCAGTTAGACATTAAGAATGCTTTTCTCCACGGTGATCTTGAGGAAGAAGTTTATATAGAGCAACCACCTGATTTTGTTGCTCAGGGGGAGTCTAGTGGTCTTGCCGATTGCACAAGTCAGTATATGGTTTGAAACAGTCCCCTCGATCTTGGTTTGGTAAGTTCAGCATAGTTATTCAGGAGTTCAGCATGACTCGTAGTGAAGCTGATTACTTTGTGTTTTATCGGCATTCTGCTCCTGATCTGTGTATTTATCTGGTGGTTTATGTTGATGATATTGTCATTACTGGCAATGATCCGGATGATATTACTAATATGAAGTAGCATCTCTTTCTGCACTTCCAGACTAAGGATCTGAGTAGATTGAAGTATTTTTTAGGTATTGAGGTCGCTCAATCTAGCTCATGTATTGTTATTTCACATTGAAAGTATGCCTTAGACATTCTTGAGGAGACTGAATGATGGTCTGCAGACCTGTTGACACTCTTATGGATCTGAATGCTAAGCATCTGCCTGGATAGGGGGAGCCTCCTAGAGATCCTACGAGATATAGGAGGTTGGTTGGCAAATTGAATTACCTCATAGTGACTAGACCTGACATTTCTTTTCCGGTGAGTGTTGCAAGTCAGTTTATGGATTCTCCATATGATAGTCACTATGATGCAATTGTTCTTATTCTTCGGTATATAAAGTCAGCTCCAGGCAAAGGATTACTATTCGAGGATCGAGGTCACAAGCAGATTGTTGGGTACATATATGATGATTGGGCAGGATCACCTTCTGATAGACGTTCTATGTATGGATATTGTGTTCTTGTAGGAGGTAATTTGGTCTCTTGGAAGAGAAATAAATAGAATGTAGTTGCTCGATCTAGCGCCGAAGCCGAATATCAGGCCACGGCTATGGCAATGTGTGAGCTAGTTTGGGTCAAGCAGTTGCTCAAGGAGTTGAAGTTCAGAGAAATCAGCAAGATGGAAATGGTGTGTGATAATTAAGCTGCTCTTCATATTGCGTCAAATCCAGTGTTCCATGAGAGGACTAAACACATTGAGATCGACTGTAACTTTCTTAGAGAAAATATACTCTCAAGAGATATTGTTACAAAGTTTGTGAAGTCGAATGATCAGCTAGCAGATATTTTCACTAAGTCTCTTACTGGTTCTCGTAGTAGTTTCATCTGTAACAAGCTCGGTACATATGATTTATATGCACCAGCTTGATGGGGAGTGTTAAGTAGTTAGTCATGTATAGTGTCCCACATCGGAAAGTAGATACCTATTATTATGTAATCACTGTATATAAATTGGGCATTGTACAACACTTTAGATAATTAATAATATTTTCTCCTGTGCATTCTCACACTCATTACGGACGTCTCTGGTCCGTTTTTAAAGAGGACGTAGTCTTTTAATTTTGGGCACTGCCTAATAGGTTTGGTGCCTCTAGGATTCATTAGCCTGGGTCATCCGAATTTTCTTCGAGCGACAGTCCCCGAATAAGGGTAGCCTTTGGGCTCGATAGCCCCCGAGAAGGGGTAGCCCGTGGGATCTTAGGATCCAAAATTGAAGAAATAAGCGAATGTGTAATAGCAAGGCATAACTTTCTTTCATTTCTCAGTGTGTAAAGTACATGATCGAAAGCGCATAAAAACTTGTATCATGGCTAAAGTGGACTAGAGTGGCTAAAATCCTTAATCTGAGGGTAATGACCCCCAGTAGTCGAGGTCGAGCTTGAGAGGGCTCGGATACTATTGATATGAAGTGAACAATCATTGACTCCGATTCGAGACCGATCTTTGAATCTAAGTTAGCACGTTTTACTGTTGCCTCGTTAAAAATCTTGCTGAAAAACTCATTTTGGGACAAAATCGGTTCAAGGGAAAAAGAATGCAGCGCGTGCTTTCAGACCTAATAGCCACATCCATCCTTGGCCGTTTGCCTACAAATGTTAGTCTGATTTATAACATGATTAAAGAGTAATTGAGTTCATACCTTAGCAGTAGTACCGCTTTAAGTGTATCACATTCCAGTTGTTCAGTAGTTGCACACCGTTTCCTATTTCAAGTTTGTATGAACCTTTGTCGGTAATTCTGATGACTTGATATGGTCCTTCCCAATTTGGTCCCAGCTTCCCCTCGTTCGGGTTCCGGGTGTGTAATGTTACTTTCCTCAACACCAAGTCCCCGATCTTAAAGTGTTGGAGGTTGGCACTTCGGTTATAGTATCTTTCTATTCGCTATTTTTGGGCGGCCAACCGGACTAGGCCGACCTCCCTCCTTTCATCCAGTAGTCCCAGGATCGTGATCATGGCCTCGCCATTTGACTCTTCTATCGCATACTGGAAACTAAGGCTCAATTCTCCCACTATGACTGGTATTAAGGCTTCGGCCCTGTAGACCAACGAAAACGGGGTGGCCGCGGTACTAGACTTTGAGGTCATACGGTATGCCCACAGGACTTCAAGCAGGATTTCCTTCCATTTCCCTTTGGCATCGGTCAACTTCTTTTTCAGGTTTTGAAGTATAGTCTTGTTTTTTGATTCTGCATGTTCGTTCCCACTAGGGTGATATGGTGTTAATAGTATCTTCTTAATCTTGTGATCTTCGAAGAATTTATTTACCTTGCTGCCGATGAATTGTTTCGACCTCGGCCGATATCCCAAATCGACATATTATGTGGTCTTAGATGAAGTCAATGCCTTCTTTCTCCCAGACTTTTCGAATGCTTGAACTTCGACTCATTTGAAAAAATAATCGATCATGAATAGTATGAATTGAGCCTTACCGGGTGCCCACGGTAGGGGACCGATGATGTCCATTCCCTACTTTATAAATGACCACAAGGACAAGACCGAATGGAGTAACTCTCCTGATTGATGCATCACCGGTGTGTTTCTCTAGCAGTTGTCGTATTTTCGTACGACATCCTTCATATCCTTCTCTATTTCGGTCGAGTAATAGACGGCCCTGATTTATTTCCGGACCAAAGATTCTGCCCCCGAATGGTTCCCGCAATTGCCTTCGTGAATTTCTCTCAAGGCGTATCGGTATCTCTCGGCCCCAAGCATCTAGCTGACAGGCCGTCGAACGTTCTCCTAAACAATGTCCCTTCGAAAAAGCTAAATCTGGAAGCCTTGGTACGCAGGGCTCTCGACTCTTTGGGATTCGAGGGCAATTTCCTAGTCTTCAAGTAGTCTATGTACTTGCTCCTCCAATCTCAGGTTAAACTTGTTGAGTTTACTTTGACGTGGCTTTCTTCTATCACCGACTTCATGAGCTATACTACTGTTCCTGAACTGAATTCATCGACTGATGACCCTAAGTTAGCCAGAGCATCGACCTCGCTGTTATAATCTCGGGGCATGTGCTGTAGGGTCCATTCTTTGAATTGATGCAGCGTTACCTGTAATTTGTCTAAATACCTTCGCATTCATTCCTCTTTTACTTTGAACGTCCCATTGACTTGATTTACCACGAGGAAGGAATCACACTTAGCCTTGATCACCTCGGCCTCAAGGCTTTTAGCCAATTCGAGACCTATAATCATGGCCTTATACTCGGCCTCGCTGTTACTCAATTTCATAGTTCTAATAGACTGCCTAACTATATTTCCCGTAGGTGGTTTTAGCACGATGCCGAGCTCGAACCCCTTTATGTCCGAGGCACCATCCATAAAAAGGGTCCAAATTCTCGAGGTAGTCTTCAAGGTTAGCAATAATTCCCTTTCGACTTCGAGTATTAAGTTCGGCGTAAAGTCGGCCACGAAGTCTGCCAAAAGTTGAGATTTTATGGCGGTTCGGGGTCGATACTTGATATTGTACCCACTTATTTTGACGGCCCATTTGGCCAACCGGCTTGAGAGCTCGGGTTTGTGTATGATGTTCCTCAGTGGGTAAGAGGTTACGACACATATGGGGTGGAATTGAAAGTACGATTTTAACTTTCTTGAGGCGCTTAGCAAAGCAAGCACCAAAATTTCCAGGTGAGGATACATTGTTTTGACCTCGCCTAGAGTTCTACTGACATAGTAAATAGGAAATTGCATACCTTCCTCTTCTCGGACTAAGACTCCACTTACCACCACCTCGGAAACCGCCACGTAAAGGCAAACTTGTTCGTCCGCCTTCGGGGTATGGAGCAGAGGCGGACTAATAGGAACTGTTTGAGTTATTCCAACGCTTGTTGGCATTTCGGGGTCCAAGAAAAGTTATACTTTTCCTTTAACAGTGAGAAGAACCGATGGATTTTGTCCGAGGACCTCGATATGAACCTGCCCAGGGCGGCTATATGCCCGGTCAGCCTCTAAACGGCCTTGACGTTGTCCACCACAGTGATGTATTCTATGGCTTTGATATTTTCGGGACTGATCTCCTCCCTTGATTGGATACCATAAACTCGGGGAATTTTCCCGATCCAACCCCAAATGCGCACTTATCCGGGTTCAGATTCATATTGTATTTCTTCAATATGTTGAGGGTTTCCTGTAAATGTTTCAAATGGTCGTCTACTGGCAGGGACTTGACTAACATGTCGTCAATATAAACTTCCATTGATTTTCCTATCTGTTCTTCAAACATCCGGTTTACTAGGTGTTGATAGGTGGTGCAATCGTTCTTTTATCCGAATGGCATTACGTTATAACAATAGGTGCCAAATTTAGTAATAAAAGAAGTCTTTTCTTTATCGCCCGGATCCATCCGAATTTGGTTGTACCCGGAATAGACATCGAGAAAGCTGAGTATCTCGTGTCCGGCCGTCGCGTCGATCATCTGATCGATGTTAGGCAAAGGAAAAGAATCCTTAGGGCATGCCCTATTCAGATTTATAATCTACACATATTCTTAGCTTATTTCCTTTTTTAGGCACTACCACTACGTTAGCTAACCAGTCCGGGTATTTAACTTACCGAATGAATCCTATTTTAAGGAGTTTAGATACCTCGTCCTTGATGAATGCATGCTTGACCTCGGACTGTGGTCTCCTTTTCTGCTTAACCGGATGGAAATTCAGGTCCAAACTCAGCTTATGAGTGGTTACCTCCGGCGGGATCCCTGCCATGTCAAGATGGGACCAAGCGAAACAATCTATGTTGGTTATAAGAAATTAAATGAGTTTTTTCCTAAGCTCGGGAGTTAACCTCGTGCTCAGGTATACCTTTCGATCTGATAAGTGCTCGATCAATATGACTTTCTCCAACTCCTTGACCGTCGATTTGGTGGCGTCGGTATCATCAAGAGCTATAAACGATCTAGGAACTTCGTAATCATCCCTCTCGTCTACTCCTCGTTATTTCGGTTCGGTCAGGACCAGTCTTAGTGATTGTTATTAGATTTCTTCCTTCCTGATCGGCTTCGTGTTCCTTGATGTCGAAACTACGGGCACCAGTATTGCCTCGTCGACTGCAAACATTTCCTTTGCAGACGCCTGCTCTACGTAGACCATCTTGATTCCCCCTGGCATAGGGAAATTCAGTGCCTGGTGTAAGGTTGAGGGTACCGCCCTCATGTTATGAACCCATGGCCTTCCGAATAGGGAGTTGTACCTCATGTCCCCTCCGATCACGTAGAAATGTCTCTTGGATCGTCCCGGAGGTGTTCACTGGTAGGGTTATCTCCCCTTTAGTAGTTTCGCATGCCATGTTAAATCCGTTCAACACCAGGACCGTCAGCACTATTTGGTCTTGTAACCCCAACTTCTATACGACCCTCGATTTGATGATGTTGGCCGAGCTACCTGGATCGATCAATACACGTTTAACTCAAGATTTATTGATAAGTAGGGATATTACCAGTTTATCATTGTGTGGTTGCATGATGCCCTCGGCATCCTCGTCGTTGAATGAGATGGTTCCCTTCGAGATATAATCTCGGGTACGGTTATCCCTTGTAGTAGATACTTTAATGTGCTTTATCATCCGTCTTTAAGGGATATCGATCCCTTCAATGATCATGTTGTTGATGACGTGCTGAGGCTCCTCAAGTTTGGCCTGTTTGTTGGTGTCCCTGTTCTTGAAGTGCTTTTTGGCTCGATCGCTCAGAAATTCTCGGAGGTGCCCGTTATTGAACAACCGTGCAATTGCTTCTCTCAATTGTCGGCAATCCTCGGTCTTGTGGCCATGAGTGACATGATACTTGCACATCAAGTTAGGATATCCTTAGGTAGGGTCTCTGCAGACCGCACTTCTTTGCTTCTGCGCCCTTTATTATCTTGTGCTTCTGAACACTCCTTTTTGAGTTGGATTTCATCATGTGAGACCAAACTTCCAACATTCCTGCAATTTGCACAATTTTATTAGTTTCAGGAACACAAATTAATACTTTTGGAGTAAAACAAAAGCAAAAAGATGCTAATAATCAGTCAGAATCCCCACTTATCAACTCCCCCAAACTTAAGTCTTTGCTTGTCCTCAAGCTAATAAATTAGTTCCACCTCCTAAAGTTAAGGGTCATTTCAGCGAGTCAAAGGTGAGCCATTCATACATCAGTTGGGACAAATCATTACCCACACCACTCATGCATTATCAACAAGGTGACAAGTCAAATATTCATGCACATATAGTTCTAATGTGACATTTTATCTTCAAGAATTGACTTTACTCATCAAGGACTCTTTTTCTATCATGTAGGTCATGGTGGACTCCAAACTTTTCCTCCTCTACTTTCCATTTGCCAAGCTCACTTAAGAAGTTAGCACTCAATCCGAAGATTCATGAAAGGTTCACTCATCTCTCATAAGAGAATGTCACAAGTACAGCTTCAAGTACCATAGGCTTGCCCCTTATGTAGATCGCCACTAATGTATGCTCACTCGGTTTGAAATCAAGTAGGACTTCTTTCGGGATGTAATGAAGGCTTTTGGGTTAGGGTAGGATACCATATAGGTAAGTGGTTACACCTTTCCTTAAGCACTCCACACATTCATTTTTCGGCTCACAATTGGCAATTCTTAGAGGCACCTTCTTTTCATTGGGGATTAGAGAGACTTAACATCAATCTTTCTGGATCATTTCATTCTTTTTTCTCCCTTTTTGATTTCTAAATGTTTGGGATCGTTTCCTCTTTTTGAATCCATTAACCCTTCCACTTATTCATGTTTTGCATTTTTCTTTTTGTTCTTTTCTTTTCTTGCCTTCTCTTTTCATAGAGATCATTTCTTTTCTCTTTTTCTACCTTGATACCTTTTTTAAAATTCCCCATCTCTCCCCCAAACTTACGGTTTAAGCCATTTGTTTCACAAGAGTGTTAAGGAAAGTCCGAGTGCCAAGAGAGGGTCATAATAAATCAGGTAAAGGCTTGCAACATGGTTTTCAAATCAGAAAGGCTAGAGGCTCAAAGGGTTTGACTAGGGATAATGACATTGGATGGCAATAGAAGGATCAAACGGGCCAAGGAAAGCCTACAATCACTTCTCAAACCAATCAAAACTTAGGATTTCGCCTTTAAACACATTCGGGGCAAGTTCTAGACCCTTCACACAGATACTTGGACTAGCAACAATTCATCTCACCCCTCACGCTACTAGATTTAAAAGAGGATAGAGTCGAGCGCCTACAATGATCACATTCAAGTTTAAAGATCACTATGGTCCAATTAAACCACTCGATGATTACCAAAGTCAACTCAAGAGTCACAAAGTCACTAACTAGAGCTATTTCTTTTAAAAACCTTGTCTTTAACCATAAGCACGTATTTAAGTGTGTTGGTGCCAATTGAAGCATGGTTGACTCTTCGAGCATGACTTAATTAGGTCATTTTATTCATTACTACTACTATTATTACTTAAACACAAAACCAGACTCATTCTCTTAAGAAGGTTGTCACGCCATCCATCGTTGGGACAAGTCACCCGGTTCACACAACAACCACCTTTGGAAAGAACCGTGGCGTTAAAAAAACCAAAGGCTTATTATCTACTAAAACATAAAAAGAAGCTACTTAACAAAAGAAGAACTAATATGGAAAAGATAAAGAAGCTAATAAACAAAAACAAAGATAAAGAATCTAATGAGCAAAACTACTAAAGATAGAATGAATATACATAGTAAGAGAGAGAGAAGATAGTTAAATACAAGTACAAAAAATAAAGAGTATCATCAATTTATTACATGCCAAATGTAGCAAAGTGTACCAAATGTGTCAAATAAACTCCACCCCCAAATAAAAGTAAGCATTGTCCCAAATGCTTAGCAAAATAAGAGTAAAAGAGGAAAGAGTAAAGAAAACTCCCTATGGCTCCTTGGACATCTCTGTATCCCCAGCAATGTCATCGCCCTCCGGATCAACCAACTGGATCTCATCATCCTCGATTCTAGGTGTGGCTGGGTTTGCGAACATCTGACGCACTGCCTTAGCAGTGTTGGCAACAAGGTCTGGCTCTTTAGACTGACCAGCTGGTGCTACCGGTGCAGATGGGGCTGAAGGATCTAGGGAAGATTGGTGCGGGTCAAGCATCATGTCAAAGGGAAGGTCTCCGGCTGTAGCAATTCTGTTCACCTCTCTCCCGAGCTTATCCACTAACTTCTTGCTGGCCTGGGACTTCCTCATCTTCTTTACTTCCTTTCCCAGCTCTTCAATAACCGACCCGTGCTGTACCAAGGTGCTCATAATTGTCTTCTGGTTCTCAAAGATCTTCTTTAGTGTCTCATCAATGGTCGACGGAACCTGAGGTGCATGTGAGATGGACTGTGCTACAACAGTAATAGACAAGTCAGACAGCTTTACAATAGTTGTCTTTATCTAGTTGTTATAACTCGCCAATGTCTAGGAGACTCGCAAAGCAAATATTGGGGCAGTGGGCATGGGCTGTTGAGCAACTCTGGGGGTAGTGGTAGTAGCTGTGGATGATAGCGGAGGCATAGGTGCAGCACTGGAGGAAGGCTCAGCCGAAGTGGATGGAACATCAACTGCCTCAGGAGCTACCACTGTTGGCTCGTCAGATTGGCCTGTGGTGGTAGGAGGCTAAACTTTCTTATTCGGGTTGCTCGAATCCATCAGTGTGTACCAAGTAAAAGGCTTCTTCGGTTTCACCTTTGTGTCAAAATCCCTCGGCTCTTCCTTTGTATCGGTGAGATATTCTGTGATGGTGTTGGGATACGGGTAAGACGATTCATCCTACCGTGCGATCACTGAGATGTTGGCCGACATCACAACACCCACATTGATTGGGTACCCGTCCATAATAGATGCCACAAGAATTGCTCGAGGAATAGGAAGGTGAGTTTCATTCTGCCACAGATCTAACCTGCTGCACATACATGTCTGCCACCCCTTTGCCTCAAAACTCATAGTGTTTCACTGAATAGGGACCCCGACGGCAATCCATGGTGGTGGTGGTGGCCTTGATGGTGCTAGAATATCAGCTAACCAAGGTTGGACTTCGTCCCTCAATGCGCACTTCTCTAGATACTCCTTTGGTTCAACATCCTCAAAGCCGAAGTACATGTTGAGTGTATACTAATCAAACCTCACCTTGAGGTTACGTACTTTGGTCACCTTCGTCCCCTTTTTTATATGAGCCACATTGGCATAGAATTCACGGACGAAGTATTCTTTGGCATCCACTACACTCTAGGTGAACCACATCCACCCCTTGCGTGCTCTGAACTATCTCAAAATGGTTGGGTTGTACGTCTCCAAATTCTTTAACAGAAACTATCGCTCAAGAGTTAGCGACCTCACTGGACACCACATACGGAAGCTAGTGAAGGAGGCCATGCTGACAAAGCGGTCTTCCCAAACCTCTTTCTTCTTTGATCTTTCAAGGCTGGCAGTTGTAACATCTCCGCCTCTGCCATCATCGGGGATATCATGAACTGGTGCAGAAACCTGTGCCTCAGGAACTGGTGTAGCCGATGGCTCGGAAGCCTTACTAGCACTCTCTGATCCCTCGGAAGTGCTATGAGATGAGGACGGCTCGTACCTGAGCTGGTATCTCCCTTGCAGCCTCAACTGTATGGTCGGCTGCTCCTGGACAAATGCTGAGTTGCCCTCTAACACTTCCCTAGATGGGACATATGAGCTGGTCTCAGAGAGGTCTGCACCTCTCCCTCTGCCTGTTGGTGCTTTCTTTTTTATTGTATTTTACTGGCCAAGGGACAAGGCACTTTTGCCTCTGCCCCGAGAAGGTTCACCTCTCCCTTTTAAAGTGTCGCATCGTCCTCTGGATCGAACCATTGTCTGTATCAAGCAAAGGCGATTATTAGTTGCAAATTCAATGTTCAAACATACACAGGAGACATGCAAGTAAAGGATAAACCACAGGACACAGTGAGGGTGTACAGTTAGATCATGCTTGCAGGGAAATTGATCTGCGGTCTGCACTATTTCATTTGCGGCTACAGATGGGGACTTGCGGACCACACATTTTTGTTGTGTGGTCCCCAAAATTTGACTTGTGGTCGCACCTCTGAAGCCCAAAAATACCAACTCTCAAATGATAAAGAATTGGCTAATGTGCGGCCGCAACAGGATTTCTGCTGTCCGCACAATTAAACTTGCGGCCGCACATTGGAGTCTCAAAGTAATGACTCTCTGATGACAGTAAATCTGTTGTTTTGCGGCCGTGATGAGAATTCTGTGGGCCGCACATTTTAACTTGCGGCCGCAGATCCCTTCTTCACTAAGTTGCCCTAAATTCAACATCTGCGGACCGCACAAATTCAAGTGCGGCCGCATATTTAAAAATTTATGAACAAATCAAACTTTTCTACCTAGGTTTTTCAATTTGTGCACAATTTGACGTGGCAACATTATAAAAATATAAAATTTCACTAAGCCAGTCCCCATAGAGCATGTATCAAGTTAACCTAGTTCAGATTTACCCCATATGGACATACAATTGAACCATAATGACAAATGGCCTAAAAAGAACTAAAAATCTACAAATTAAACTAAAACAAAAAGTAACATGAAATTGAAGCATACCAGATGAAGTGAGTGTAATGAGTGAACGATCAAAGTAGCTCTGTGTGTGGATAGATGAAATTTCCAAGAAAATTCAACATAGCACAATTTGTTTTGTTCAGAGAGTGTAAAGAGTTAAAATGGCCATGTTCCTCTATTTATACCAATCATTTGCTAAGGGGAAGAAGGACGAGTGCGGCAGTACATTTTCATGTGCGGTCTGCACTCTGTTACCTGGGGACCTCATTTCAGTTTTTCATATGCGGTCCGCATATTTTCATGTGCGGCCACAGATTTCATCTGCGGTCGTACATTGAACTCTTGTCACGACCCAATTTTTCCTCTGTTGGGTATCGTGATGGAACCTAGTATTAGGGACTAGGTAAGCTTAATATTTACTGAATAATAATAATAATTAAATAACATCTAATAGTTTTAAAAAAAAATAGAAATCTCTACAAAATTTACTATTCCCAAAACCGGTGGTACAAATCATAATCTCTATAGAGTTTGTTACAGTTTTCTAAATATGACTGTTTGAAATAAAGTAAACAGTGTGAATACAAATCAGAAGGTGACTCTGAAGCCTGCGAACGAGGGATCAGGTTTACCTTGACTCTCCACAGCAACAATCCGCACAACTAGCTAATGATCAACTAACTTCGATAAATACCTGGATCTGCACAAAAATGTGCAGAAGTGCAATATGAGTACACCACGGCGGTACCCAGCAAGTATCAAGACTAACCTCAGTAGAGAAGTGACGAGGTACAGTCAAGACACCTACTGGTATAAGTATAGGAACAACAGAGTATAATATCTACATAAGGACCACACGAAATGGCAAAGAATAAGGTGATTTCAATAAGAAAGGAAAACAACAACTATCAACGGAATACCATAATAATGACATAGTAGATGTATGGAAATACGGTCTAAATCCGGTGATCACAAATAAATGAAAGTCAAATAACAACTCAACAAAACGACCGCTTTCACACCGGGTTTTAGCCAATAACCTCCACGAGGTACTGAACCTCAGAATATTCATAACTCACGGGTCCCAATTCTTGAACTCTAACACTTAGCATCCTGTGCTATCATTATAATTTATAACTGCACAGACGACTCACGTTCCAAATAGAGCCATTTTCACATAGAAGGCAATTAAACAAGGATGTACATCTATACTCAACAATATCAAGAATCCTCTTTAACCGATAAGAGTGCTTAACTACATGTATGCTTGTGCAAGTGTTCTAACATAGTTTATGCCAGCTAGTAAGTATAGAAAAAAGGAATGGACATCATGTAGAATATTTTCCCACAATTTTTCACAAGATAGAACTCACATAGGTAAGTACACCACTACACAAATATCAACAACAAGAATGCCCCCAGGCTATCACAAGTCATCACAATTCAATCCCTGACACAACCCACCTTGTCTCACCACGTGTGCAATAGTAAAGTGAATGCCCGCCTTGTCTCGCCACACGTGCATAATAATGTTTCCACTGTGTCTCGTCACATGCGCAACCCACATATATATAGCTCATCTTGTCACGCCGCATGTGCAAATATCAATATTAACAATAGCACGGCAGAAACCACGTGCAACCCAATAACACTCGCACGACAGAAACCTCGTGCATCACAATAACAACAATCGTAGACAGAAAACTCGTGCATCACAAGAAATAGTACAGCAGCAACAATGACAATAATACAAGGCTACGACAAATAAGTCAACTCAGAGATTCTAGAATTCAAAGAAACGAAGGTAATAATTCACAAGGAGTAGCAAACGAAGGTAATAATTCACAAGGAGTAGCCACAATCGGGAATGCTAGTCATAATAAGAATAGCTCAACAAGAAAGGAAATACTATGTAACAACGGTCCACAATATACAGTTCGACAACGAGGAAACAAACACAAGTCAAATAATTCCAAATAAGGACAAGTCAACTAAATTATAGGATATCTAACTTCTTTTAAGGTTGGGTAATTAGGAAAGAGATACAACAAATTCAGCTAGGAAGAAGCAGCGGAATGATAACCATAACCTCAATTAAGGGTGAACAATTGCAGAAGAGATAATTATACTTCAAATAAAAATAAGCAGTTAGGAAAGGAAAACATGGCAATAGAAGAGATAACAATTTTAGTTAAGGCACGGAAAGGTCAAATAAGCAACAAGTGTGGATCATGAAGCAATTCATTCTAATTAAAGTAGGTAGAGGTGGACTAGTAATTAAGATACGTGATCATAACGAGAACAACTACATATTCAGTAAATACAAGGACCTAAGAACCCTAAAAGAACAATTTTCCACAAATAAGTCCGAGTACGTACTCGTCACCTCGCACACACGGACTACAATTAGCATAGAAGACTCAAATCCTAAGGGGTAGTTCCCCCACACGAAGTTAGGCAAGATACTTACCTCAAAGATGAACTTCTCGGTTGAAATGGCCTCCAGACGGCTCAAATCTAACCAAAATAACTTCAAGGCACAAATAAAACTCATAAGAAACTATTCCGGATCATAAAGCCTTAATTTTTATCAAAATCTAAAAATCGACCCAAAAGTCGACCCCCAGGCCCGCACCTCCGAACACGACAAATTTCACAAAACCCGAACACCCATTCTGATACAAGTTCAACCAAACTAAAATTATCAAATTTCGATACCAATTCGTCCTTCAAATCATGATTTTTCATTTTGTAAATTGTTTTCAAAATCCTCCATTTTCCTCAACTCAAAACACAAATTAAATGATAGAAATAAAGATAAAATCATGGAATATAATAAATTCTAGGTGAAGAACACTTACCCAATCGATTTTCTTGAAAAACCCACAAAGAATCGCTCAAAACCGAGGTCTAGAACTCTAAAAAATGTTTAAAATGGCTAACCTCAGAATAGAGAACTTTATATTCTGCCCAGGTATTTGTACATCGCGATCGCGAAGAGGAAATGGCTACTGCCCGGAATTGGTGCTGTGCGATCACAAACAAGCATGTGCGATCGCAAAGAAGGAAAATAATGGCCCAGGAACTGGGCTACGCGAACGCGTGAAGTGGCACGCGAACGCGAAGAAAGGGAAAGCACGCTTACGCGTTCGCGGATATAACAGTGCGAACGTGTAGAGGAAATGGCCACTAGCTCCCAGCTCCTAGTTTCTACTACGCGAACGCGATAGAGCAGACGCAAACACGTAGAAGGGGAAGGCAGGCTTCCACGATCGCGGAAGGAATTATGCGAACGCTGAGAACAAATAATTCATCCTCCAAAATTACATTACGCGAACGCGAAAGAAGTGACGCAGACACGATTAAGGAAACCATATGACTGAAAACAGCAGTCCAAAAATAGAAGAAAATGGCCCGTAGCCCGGGACCCCATCTAAACATACCAACAAGTTCAATAACCTAACAAGAACTCGCTCGAGGTCTCAAATCTCATCAAACAACGTCGAAACTACGAATCACACCATGAATCGAACTTATGAACTTTCAAATCTTCCAACTTCTGAAACACGTGCCGAATCCTATCAAATCAACCCGCAATGACGTCAAATTTTGTAGGCAAGTCCCAAATAACATAACGGAGCTTTTCCAACTCTCAGAATCGCATTCTGACCCTGATATCGCCAAAGTCAACTATTGGTCAAACCTCTCAACCTTCAAAACTTTAACTTTTCCAACTTTCGTCGAAATACTCCAAATTACCCTACGGACCTCCAAATCCAAATCCGGACGCATGCCTAAGTCCAAAATCACCATACGAAGCTGTTGAAATCATCCAAAACCCATTCTGGAGCCGTTTACTCAAAAGTTAAATTTCGATCAACTCTTACCGCTTAAGCTTCCAAACCTTGAATCCTTCTTCCGATTTGACTCTGAATCGTCCGGTAACTGAATTGGACCACGCATGCAAGTCAATACTCATAATACGGAGCTGCTCAGGACCTTACGCCGCCAAACGGGACATAAATTCTCAAAACGACTAGCCGGGTCGTTACATCCTCCCGCTCTTAAACAATGTTCGTCCTCGAACGTGCCAAGAATCGCCTCGAAGTCATCAAATCACTGAATGCACACCTCTGACATACACCCGCGGGTGACCCCATGTCACCCCAATCCACATAAGCCTGACGACACCATCTCAACTGTAATGTATCCTTTTTACCAACACCGATAAGCTTTAGAGTCAAAATTCTCACCTTCCTTTCATCTCCAAAAGACCCGATTCTAAATCCATACCCGGTATCAGTCTCAACCAGCTTCGGCAACTCATGCCTACACCCGCAAGGTACAACCACACAACATGACACACCACATATTGGCCCATAATAACATTTCTGATCACAATAGCTGCCTGTAATCAGAACCAGCATCGACAATTAGCCTCATATCCGTTAGCAACCCATTTCAAACCTCTACAACGCTGACAATGATGCAAGCAACATGAAGACCTCATAACTATTCACCCGAATCAGCAAGTCACATCTAACACCACCGGGCACACACCCCATAAACTAAACTCGAATAAGCATAAGACGAAAAGGAATAAATATGAAAGGAGAAACACATAAGAGAAATATCAAACAGGCCTGACAAATACAATTCTCTATCAGAACCATGCTACAATTCAATTTAAAAAGAAATAATCAAGGTATATGAACAAACCACAAGGATCTCATCCTGATATAACTTCCGCCGCGACACACAACCCGGCTCAAACATATCAAATCATGTGAATTGCGAGGGTCTCACCCTCAACTCTGAATCACAAGGCGAATACACATCATACCAACTGAAATCTTCCATTAACTCAATTCTGCCAATAAAAGCACAACACTTACTGAACTGTCACCCCGATAGAATATCAAATCACAAATCATAACCAAATTACTCAGGAATCACATCAAAACCTACCATAATGGACAACAGGAATTCACTTCTAGCCTCGTAACTCTCAATAATAAATAAAAACAAATGATAGACACGGGTTACCACTTATAGAATCTCCCAACAAGGGTAAACACGTAAACAAAGTACCAATCATGAAACTCACCCATAAATGAAGCAACAAATAAGGGAACTCGCCCCGATAAGCAGAACCGACACAAAATATGAATGGTGCCCCTATGTAACAAATCAAAAGCATACTTATATGACATCATCTGGCGCAGCGGCCTCTAGCCTACTATATGAAACACATCAATGGGTCAGGCCTCCCCCTCTTGGGCGCCCTCTACTCACCTGAATACACCGTTGTGATACATCTGTCCGGAATATGGCAGAATCTCTCACCATATGGCTGGTATCTCCACACTCAAAGCAACCCCTCCACTGACGTGGCTGTGGGAACTATGCGGTACAGGTACTCTGAGACCCATGAGTACTTGAAACACCGTGCGAAGCCTGAAGTGCAAACTGAATTGGCTGACCAACAAAACCTCTATCATGCCGTACCCTGCCTCCAAAATAAGGACTAGTAGATCTCTCTGGTCTATGAGGCCTCCTCGCCTACCCGTCCTCTCTCTCCTGATCCCACATGCCCTCCACTCGAGGAGCAATCCCTACCACCTATTAAAACGAAATATCCGACTCTAACTCCCGATCCATGCCGAACTGAATATCATGCCTTTGTCCCTCAATGAATCTATGGACACGCTCTCTAACTGTAGCGACCAAAGCAGGTGCATGTCTGGCCAAATTACTGAATCTAACGGCATACTCTGACACTGACATAGTGCCCTGGCGCCGCTGCTCAAACTCCGCGTGCCATGCATCTCGAAGGGACTGAGGTACAAACTCTCTTAGGAACATCTCTGAAAACTAAACCCATGTTAGTCAAGCTGACTCGGCCGGGCTACCCAACTTATACGCCCGCCACCAGTGATAAGCCGCTCCCCTGAGCTGGAACATAGTAAAAGCAACCCCGCTCGTCTCCACAATACCTATAGTACGGAGAATGCGGTGACACTCCTCCAGAAAACCCTGGGCATCATCTGTTGCCAATCCATTGAAGGTAGGAGGATGGTACTTCTTGTACCTCTCAAGTCTAAGTTGTTCTTCCTCAGATGTTGCTGCCCTAACCACGGGCTGAACTGGGACCACAGGCTATGTCGCCATGACACTTGGAACCTTACCAATATGAACTCGCTGCTCTAGAGTGTGGGCGGCGGGAGTTTGAGCTCCTCCCCGGTCTGTGAAATAGCTGGTGCAACCGGAATCAGCCCCGCCTGAGCTAATGTACCAAATATGCTCAGGAACTATGCTAAGGTCTCCTGAAGTTCGGGGGTAACAGCAGGCGCCTTCGGTACCTGCCCCCCAACTAGAACTACTGGCGGTCCTCAATTGCTACTCTGGTAGGTGCCCTAGCTGCGACACGTGCTTCTCGTCAGCCTCTGTGTCTGCCCCTAGCGACATCTGCTACGGGGGTAACGTCATCTACAACTGAATCTCGTGTCCTCACCATCTGTGAGAGAATGGAATGATAAAAGGTCAAACTTCAAGACCAATGAACTCGTACAATAGGAATAAAGGAAGTGAAATTGTCCTAATAGTTCTGTAGCCTCTCGAAGATAAGTACAGACGTCCCCGTATCGATCCGTAAGACTCTACTAAACTCGCTTATGACTCGTAGAACCTATAAACCTAGAGATCTGATACCAACATGTAACGACCCAAATTTCCCTCTGTTGGGTATCGTGATGGCACCTAGTCTTAGGGACTACGTAAGCCTAACATTTACTGAATAACAACAATAATTAAATAACATCTAAAAGTGTTTTTTGAAATAGAAATCTCTACAAAATTTACTATTCCCAGAACCGGTAGTACAATTCATATGCTCTACAGAGTTTGTTACAATTATCTAAATACGACTGTTTGAAATAAAGTAAATAATGTGAATATAAATCAGAAGGTGACTCCGAAGCCTGCGAACGAGGCATCAGATTTACCTTGAGTCTCCACAGCAACAATCCGCACAACTAGCTAATGATCAACTAACTTCGAAAAAATACCTGGATCTGCACAAAAATGTGCAGAAGGACAGTATGAGTACACCACGGCGGTACCCAACAAGTATCAAGACTAACCTCAGTGGAATAGTGACGAGGTACAGTCAAGACACCTACTAGACTAAACAACCTGAACAAGTATAAGTATAGGAACAACAGAGTATGATACCTACATAAGGACCACACGAAATGGCAAATAATAAGGTGATTTCAATAAGAAAGGAAAATAACAACTATCAGCGGAATACCATAATAATGACATAGTAGATGTATGGAAATACGGTCTAAATCCGGTGATCACAAATAAACGAAAGGCAAATAACAACTCAATAAAACGACCGCTTTCACACCAGGTTTTAGCCAATAACCTCCACGAGGTACTGAACCTCAGAATATTCACAACTCACGGGTCCCAATTCCTGAACCCTAACACTTAGCATTCTGTGCTATCATTACAATTTATAACCGCACATACGACTCACGTTCCAAATAGAGCCATTCTCACATAGAAGGCAATTAAACAAGGCTGTACATCTATACTCAACAATATCAAGCATCCTCTTTAACCGATAAGAGTACTTAACTACGTGTATGCTTGTGCAAGTGTTCTAACATAGTTTATGCCACCTAGTAAGTATAGAAAAAAGGAATGGACAGCACGTAGAATGTTTTCCCATAATTTTCCACAAGATAGAACTCACACATGTAAGTGCACCACTACATAAATATCAACAAGTAGAATGCCCCCAGGCTATCACAAGTCATCACAATTCAATCCCTAACACAACCCACATTGTCTCGCCACGTATGCAATAGTAAAGTGAATGCCCGCCTTGTCTCGCCACACGTGCATAAGGTTGGGCAATTAGGAAAGAGATACAACAAATTCAGCTAGGAAGAAGCAGCGGAAAGATAACCATAAACTCAATTAAGGGTGAACAATTAGAGAAGAGATAATTATACTTCAAATAAAGATAAGCAATTAGGAAAGAAAAACATGGCAATAGAAGAGATAACAATTTCAGTTAAGGTGCGGATAGATCAAATAAGCAACAAGAGTGGATCATGAAGCAATTAATTCTAATTAAAGCAGGTAGAGGTGGAAAAGTAATTAAGATACATGATAATAACGAGAACAACTACATATTCAGTGAATACAAGGACCTAAGAACCCTAAAAGGCCAATTTTCCATAAATACGTCTGAGCACGTACTGGTTACCTCGCGTACACGGACTACAATTAGCATTGAAGACTCAAATACTAAGGGGTAGTTCCCCCATACGAAGTTATGCAAGATACTTACCTTAAAGAAGATAGACTGGTACTCAAAAAATAAACTTCTCGGGTGAAATGGCCTCCGGACGGCTCAAATCTAACCAAAATAACTTCAAGGCATAAATAAAACTCATAAGAAACTACATAAAGCCTCAATCTTTATCAAAATCTAAAAATCGACCCAAAAGTCGACCCCCGGGCCCGCACCTCAAAACATGACAAATTTTACAAAACCCGAACACTCATTCCGATACGAGTTCAACCATACTAAAATTATCAAATTTCGATACCAATTCGTCCCTCAAATCATGATTTTTCATTTTGAAAATTAGCTTCAAAAACCTCCATTTTCCTCAACTCAAAACAAAAATTAAATGATAGAAATAAAGATGAAATTATGAAATATAATAAATTCTAGGTGAAGAATACTTACCCAATCGATTTGCTTGAAAAACTCACAAAGAATCGCTCAAAACCGAGCTCTAGAACTCCAAAAACAATGTTAATAATGGCTAACCCTCAGAATAGAGAACTTTATATTCTGCCCAAGTATTTGTACATCGCGATCGCGGAAGAGGAGCTGCGATCACGAAGAGGAAATGGCTACTGCCCGGAATTGGTGTTGTACGATCGCGAACAAGCATGTGTGATCGCGAAGAAGGAAAATAATAGCCCAGGAACTGGGCTACGTGAATGCGAAGGAGGGGAAAGCACGCTTACGTGTTCGCGGATATAACAGTGCGAACGCGTAGAGGAATGGTCACCAACTCCGAGCTCCTAGTTTCTACTACGCGAATGCGATGGAGCAGACGCGAACACGAAGAAGGGGAAGGCAGGCTTCCGTGACCATGGAAGGAGTTATGCGAACGCGGACAACAAATAATTCATCCTCCAAAATTACACTACGCGAACGCGATTAAGGAAACCAGATGACAGAAAACAACAGTCCAAAAGTAGAAGAAAATGGCCCGTAGCCCATCCGAAATACACCCGAGGCCCCCGGTACCCTGTCTAAACATACCAACAAGTTCCATAACCTAACACGGACTCGCTCGAGGTCTCAAATCTCATCAAACAACGTCAAAACTATGAATCGCACTATGAATCAAACTTATGAACTTTCAAATCTTTCAACTTCTAAAACTCATGCCGAAACCTATCAAATCAACCCGGAATAACGTCAAATTTTGCAAGCAAGTCCCAAATAACATAACAGAGCTGTTCAAATCTCAGAATCGCATTCCGATCCCGATATCGTCAAAGTCAACTATTGGTCAAACCTCTCAACCTTCAAAACTTCAATTTTTCCAACTTTCACCGAAATGCTCCAAATTACCCCATGGACCTCCAAATCCAAATCCGGGTGCACGCTTAAGTCCCAAATCACCATACACAGCTGTTGAAATCAACCAAAACCCATTCTAGAGCTGTTTACTCAAAAGTCAATCCGGTTAACTCTTACCGCTTAAGCTTCCAAAACTTGAATCCTTCTTTCGATTTGACTCTGAATCATCCTGTAACTGAATTCGACCACGCACACAAATCAATACTCATAATACAGAGCTATTCAGTACCTTACACTGCCGAACGAGACTTAAATTCTCAAAATGATCGGTCGGGTCGTTACACCTCTGCACTGACATGCTAAAACTTTAGAGAGTTGGTATTTTCATCATCTCAATTGTGCGGTCCACAAGCTAAATATGCGGCCGCAATACTCTTTTGCGATAGCACCAATAACTATGTGGTCCACAGAATTAAAATGCGGTCCGCATTCCTTAGAACACTTAGCCCTAATTTCACCCACAATTCCTGTAAGTCACACTCTCCCCTGTAGCACACTTCAAATCAGGTTAGAACAAAAACAACACCTAACTACAAAAGAAAAAGGAAAAGAAACATTGGTTACCTCCCAAGAAGCGCCTGATTTAACGTTGCGGCACGACACAGAATACCCTAAAGTGAAATGAATGACCGACACGACGTGGCTATCTCCAGCTTTTCCCAAGTAGTGCTTCACCTGGTGACCATTGACTTGGAATACTTCATTGTTTTTGTTCTTCAAGTCTAATGCACCAAAAGGTGTCACTCCCACAATTTCAAAAGGACCACTCCATTTAGATTATAGCTTCCCGGGAAACACCCTCAACCTTGAATTGAACAATAATACAAGATCACCCACCTTGAACTCTTTGTTTCAAATGTATGTGTCATGAAGATATTTCATCTTTTCTTTGTACAAGGACGAACTTGCATAATCATGGTACCATACTTGCCAGGTAAAGTATCAAAAGCCTTGTTGAAAATATGTGACCCCCCATCGCTTATAATTGCACGTGGAGTACCAAACCTTGTGAAAATATTCTTCTTCAAGAAAGCCACCACACTTCTCGCCTCATTGTTGGGTAAAGCAACAACCTCAACCCATTTGGACACATAATCCACCGCGACCAAGATGTAGGTATTTCCACAAGATCTCACAAAAGGGACCATGAAGTCAATACCCCACACATCAAAAATATCAATTACAAAATGGTTGTGAGAGGCATTTCATTCTTCTTTGAGATCCCACCGGCCCGTTGGCATTCATCCAATCTTTTCACTAACTCACTTGCATCCTTGTAAAGAGTAGACCAATAGAAATCACAACTAAGCACTTTGGCAGCCGTTCTTGCTCCACCATGATGACCACCATATGGAGAAGAATGACAAGCCCCAAGAATTTCACCTTGCTCTTCTTTCGGTACACATCTTCTAATCACCCCATTCGTACAAATCCGAAAAAGGTATGGTTCATCCCAATAATAATCTTAACAATCTCGTTTGAGCTTATTACTTTGGCTTGAAGAGAACTCATCCGGAATGATTTCGCATACAAGAAAATTTGCTAGATCCGCGAACCACGGTACCTCATTCATTGAAATTGCCAAGAGTTGCTCATCGGAGAAGGAGTCATTGATTTCAAAGCCATCATGTAGCATCCCCTCCTCCTCCAAACAAAACAAGTTGTCCGCCACTTGGTTTTCACTACCAATTCTATCTTGGATGTCAATATCAAACTTTTTCAACAAGTGCACCCATATCATCAACCGAGCTTTAGAGTCCTTTTTGCTCATACAATAACTAAGCGCTGCATGATCCATGTGGACAGTGACTTTTGCACCCATCAAGTACGAGCGAAACTTCTCAATTGCAAATACAATGGCAATGAGCTCTTTCTCCGTAACGGTATAGTTGACTTGGGAACTATTCATGGTCTTACTAGCATAGTAGACCGGGTGAAAATTTTTGTTTATGTGTTGCCCCAAAATAACCCAACTGCTACATCACTTGCATCACACATGAGTTCAAAAGGGACACTCCAATTTGGAGTAGTGATGATGGGAGTAGTTGTCAACTTGAGCTTTAACAATTCAAAAGCTCTCATGAAATCATCATTGAAGTTAAACATATCATCCTTCTCAAGAAGCTTGCACAACAGGTTCACCACCTCAGAGAAGTCTTTGATGAAGCGCCGGTAAAACCCGCGTGTCCTAAGAAACTCCACACACCCTTCACCAAAGTTAGAGGTGGAGGTTTATAAATTACCTCAATCTTTGCTTTGTCAACTTCAATTCCATTATTTGAGATTTTGTGGCCAAGGACAATGCCTTACTTGACCATGAAATGACATTTCTCCCAATTAAGCACAAAATTTGTTTCTTCACATCTAGCCAACACTTTATCTAAATTTGCAAAACAATCATCAAAAGAATCTCCAACCACCGAGAAGTCATCCATGAAAACTTCAAGGTAGTCCTCCACCATGTCCGTGAAGATAGCCATCATACACATTTGAAAAGTCGTTGGTGCATTGCACAAACCAAATGGCATCCGCTTGAAGGTGAAAGTACCATAGGGACATGTAAAGGTTATTTTCTCTTGATCTTCCGGAGCAATAAGAATTTTGTTGCAGCCCGAATACCCATTAAGAAAGAAATAGAAAGCACGACCAACCAATCTATCAGGCATTTGATATAAGTAAGAAAGTGGAAAGTGATCCTTTCTTGTGACTTTGTTGAGCTTGTGATAGTCCATACACACCCTCCATCTGGTCACAGTTCTTGTAGGAATCAACTCATTATTGTCATTGGTGACCACCGTCATGCCCCCCTTCTTTGGGACACATTGAACCAGAGAAGTCCACGAACTATCGGAGATGGGGTAAATAACCCCGGCATCCAACCACTTGATAATCTCCTTCTTGACAACTTCTTGCATAGCCTCATTGCGTCTCATTTGATATTCAATAGATGGTTTGGCGCCATCCTCCAACTTTATCTTATGCATGCAAAAGGCGGGGCTTATCCCCTGAATATCCGCATATTTCCACCTAATAGTCTTCTTCCTCTTTTGTAGCACCGCCAAAGTAAAATCTACCTGTACGTTAGTCAAACAAGAGGAAAGAATAACCGGTAAAGTAGAACAAGGACCGAGAAATTCATATGGAAGATGTGGAGGTAATGGCTTCAACTCGAAGGTAGGAGGCTCTTCAATAGAAGGCTTTATAGGAGGAGTTGTCCTATTTTCAAGATCCAAGGACAATTTCTGGGGTGCATAGTTGTACGACCCCATTGCTTGAAAAGAGTTCCCACATTCCATGAATCCATCCATCTCATCATCATCAAAGTTGAGAAAGACGGCCTCCAACATATCACCAACATTAATTGTAGCACTTGTTTTATCAACAATAACATCGGCCACCAAGTCCACAAAAGAACACACCTCATTGCTATTTGGTTGTCGCATGGACTTACACACATGGAATACCACTTTTTCATCACCAAATTAGAATGTAAGTTCTCCGGCTTCAACATCACAAAGATCCTTCCCTGTAGCAAGGAAAGGTCTACCAAGAATAATCGACACTTCATAATCAACCTCACAATCTAGAATGATAAAATCCGTTGAAAGAATGAATTTATCAACACGAACCAAAACATCTTCAATCACACCCAAAGGCCTCTTCATGGTACGATCGGCCATTTGCAATCTCATAGAGGTGGGTCTTGGTTGCCCAATTCCCAAAGTCTTGACAATCGAATAGGGCATCAAATTGATACTTGCCCTAAGATCACAAAGAGCTTTAGCAAACTCGGCACTTCCAATTGTACAAGAAATCATGAAAGCACAGGGATCCTCCAACATAGGAGCTATTGAATACACAATTGCACTCACTTGATGAGTGACTTTGATAGTTTGAAAATTCATTGACCTCTTCTTTGTCACAATATCCTTCATAAACTTTGCATAACCGGGTTCCTAAGCTTCAACTAATGGCACATTGATTGAGAGACTCTTCATCATTTGAATGAACTTCTTATATTGATTCTCACCATTTTGCTTGGCAAGTCTTTGAGGGTATGGAGGTGGAGGCTCAGGAAATGGTGCCTTAGCCTTTTGCACTACCGGCTCCGGTATATCAATAATGTGATCCCTAGATGGGTTCACTTCCTCTTAGGTATCTTCCACACTATAATCAATAACAATATGAACTTCATCATTAGGTTTCACCACATTGTTCGGAATTTTCTCTTCTTGCACCACTTGATTATCATCAACAAGTTGCCTTTGACTTGAGGTGGGTGCATTCCCACCTCTTCCACTTCGTGTGATAACCGCCATGGCATTCCCCATGTTGTTTCCACCCTTTGGGTTTACCACCGTGTCACTTGGTAGTTCCCCCTTAGGATGAGAATTTAGTGCTTGAGAGATTTGCCCCATTTGAACTTCTAGGTTGCGGATTGATGTGTTGTGTGAGGCAAGTTAGGCTTTCGAATCGTCATTCTTTTCCATCATTTTCTTGAACATTTTTTTAATATTCCCCATCTCATTGTTTGAAGAACTTGAACCATGGGAAGGATAAGGAGGCGGTTTGCTCAGTTGTTGATACATCGGGAGCCTTTGAAAACCCCAATTTCCTTGGTTATTTTCACTCCAATTTCCTTGATTGTTGTTGTTATGCCAATTCTCTTAATTGTTGTTTCCGCTCCAATTGCCTTGATTGTTAGAATTCCAATTTCCTTGATTGTTTTGAGGTCGCCATTGTTGTTGGTTTGGGCCTTGGAAATTGTTTCTTTCCCCTTGAAAATTGTTCACAAATTGCACCTCCTCTTCTTGTTCATTATAGGAATCATCTTGCTCAAAACTATCATCTTCTTGCACATAGTTTTCCACTCTATTTTGCACTTGTGGACCCTTGGTTCTCCTTTTGTTCACCATCATGTTCACTCCTTCCATGGCATTGACTTGCTTGGGATTTTACACTTGATTCAGTTGGGCCTTTACTAGTTGCGTCATGCTAGTTGTCAATTCGGCAATGGCTTTCCCATGGTCTTGCAATTCTTTGTGAAGGTGGATCATGTTTGGATTACCTTGTGGAATATTGGCCCGGGATTGCCAAGCCGATGACGTTTCCTTCATTTCATCCAAAATCTCACACGCCTCCGCATAAGGCGTAGTCATAAAGTTCCCACCGGCAAGTTGATTCACTACACATTGGTTGGTTGTGTTAATCCCATGATAGAAGGTTTGTTGAATCATATTTTTCGTTATATCATTGTTGGGACATTCCTTGACCATAGTTCTATAGCGTTCCCATATTTCGTGTAGTGATTCATTTGGCTCTTGCTTGAATGCCAAAATCTCATCTCTAAGTGTAGCCATGTGCCCGAGAGAGAAGAACTTAGCAATAAATTTTTCCGCCAACTCATCCCAAGTGTGAATGGAATGGTTCGGTGATCGTTCCAACCAATCTAAAGCTTTCCCCCGTAGAGAGAAGGGAAAATGCCTTAGCCTCAATGAGTCCTCGGAGATATTTGTTTGTTTTCTTCCCCAACAAGTATCCACAAAACCCTTCAAATATTTATACGCATTTTGAGTTGGAGCACCGGTGAAGAAACCCCGTTGCTCAAGCAAAGTGAGCATCATATTGGTGATTTGGAAGTTGCCCGCCCTAATATATAGAGGGACTATTGCACTAGCATATCCTTCATTGGGTAACACCCGGTGTGGAGGTGGGAGTGGAGCGGGTACATTGTCATGAGGCACCCGGCCTCTTCGGTTAGCTTGAGGTTTAAGAGGTACCTCCTCAACTTGCTCATCCTCGACGTCTACATCCCCCAAAGGCGTATTTCTGAGATCATTGTTTGCCACCATGGTTGTACCTAAAATTATTTTACACAAGTTAATAACACGGAAGGAAAAGAAGATATTCCAAAAACAAACACAAATATATAGCTAACACCGTTTTAACTCCCCGGCAACGGCGCCAACAATTAATGACGTCCACAACAAACCTTAATAAGAGATATGATACGGTCGTATGCAATATAAATTACCCAACTATGAGTCGGGGTCGAATCCACAGGGAGTTATAAGGGGTGTTAGGAGTATATACTTGAAGAAAGCAAATGCATTAACTAAATTTGCACTTCCACAAAAAGTTTTGATTTCTACTTCTACTATTACTCTAACAATTATAAGCTAAGTAAAAGAAACTAGAAATGAATGATTGTTTTTGATGTTTTTTTTCAAAATAGTTTTAAAGCCCAGGGATGTGACCATGACCTAGGTGTTCGCCTAATGAGTTAAATATATTAATACTTATTTTATTGATTGGGGTGTATTATAGCTCTCAACTATACATTACCCACTCAATACCTCTCGGTCAAAGAGTGATTTTGCCCAATTTGATTTTCTCAAGCCCAAATGGGTATCAAACAAAATATTAGATATGAGCTCAAGTCGGGTTCTTACTATCTCTAGTTTGAAACCTTTAATTAGGCTAATCGAACTCTCAATTAACCTAATTCCTTGTTAGCCAAGTTATCCTAGACTAGGTCCCTCTTTCTCAAGCAGAGACTAAGTCAAAAAGGCATGAATCAATGTTTCCAACCATTAATTCAAAAATTAAAGCATGAATTAGGCTAAATAATCAACACCCAATCATAAACAAGCATTAAATTAAATACCCATAAAGTTTACACACTATGGTTAGGTCACAACCTTAGTAAAAATCTAGCTACTCATAGTGGGTATTGAAGAAAATAAAGAAGAAATGCAAAGAAAACCCATAATCGAAGATTAAATTGATGAAGTATAATGTTTAAACACTAAAATAATCAAAAACTTCCTAAAATGGCAAAGGTAATGGCTACAACAACTTTTTACTTCAAAACTAGACCTAAAATTGTGAAACGCGTCTATTTATAGTGGGCCAAAACTCACTGCCAAAAATGCCCATTGGGAGGTTCTGCGGCCGCACAATTCCATGTGCGGACCGCAAATTTCTTGAGTCGGTAGGAGATGGGATTCTGCAGCCGCACATTTCTGAATTACGGTTGCGAAGCAACTTCTGCGACCGCATCAGGACTTGGTTTTCTGCACTCTCTGGACTTGGAACTATTTGTCAGTATAGATCTAGTTCTGCAGCCTCACATTTCATGTGCGGTCCGCAAATTTGTCAAAATCCTGTTGGTTTCTTTAGCTTGGGTTGCGGTCGTAGATGAAATTCCGCGGTCCGTAATTTTTCTGTGGCCGCAGAAATTCTTCTGCAGACCGCACTTCTTTGCTTCTGCGCCCTTTATTGCCTTATTCTTCTAAACACTCCCTTTTGAGTCGGATTTCATCATGGGAGACCAAATTTCCAACATTCCTTCAATTTGTACAATTTTATCAGTTTCGGGAATACAAATTAATACTTTCGGACTAAAACAAAAGCAAAACGATGCTAATAAGTAGTCAGAATCCCCACTTATTAACACTCGGATCCATTTCCCCTTCGGTCCGCGCTGTATGGCTGGTATCGATCTTAGACCGGTCTTGTCTCATGCTCGACGGCTCTCTTAGACCTGTTGTCAGCCCTGATGGGATAAACGGATCCAGAAGGGGCTTCGAGTTGATCTTCTTCGGCCCTAATCTTCGACCGGTACCTTTTGTGTACGTCGGCCCAAGTTACCGCTGGGTTATGTTTTGTTTTAGTTGCTTTTAAGCCAAGGAGCTTCGGGGGTTAAGTCCTTGGGTAAACGCCTAAAAGGCCCAATCATCCACAACCGGATGCAGGTCCATCCGTTCCATTTAGAACCTCGATACGAATTCCCTGAGCATCTCGTTGTCTCTTTGTTTAACCTTGAAGAGGTTCGAATTTCCGGTCTCAACCTTGATGGCCCCGGCATCGGCCTTTATGAAAGTATCTGCAAGCATAGCAAATGAGTCAATGGAATTTGAGGGTAAGTTGTGATACCATATCATTGCACTTTTGGATAAAGTTTCCCCGAACTTCTTTAGTAACACCGATTTGATTTCATCATCTTCCAAGTCATTCCTTTTGATAGCGCATGTATAGGAGGAGGTCACATGCTCGTTCGGGTCCATGGTCCCGTTGTATTTTGAAATGTATGGCATACGAAACCTCTTAGGGATCGGCTTGTGCGCCACGCTCAGAGGAAAAAGTGTTTGGATAATTTTTTTAGAATCTGACCCCTTTAATGGGGGGTGCTCCCAGGATTTGGTCGACCCTGAAATTGTATGTTTCCACCTTCTTGTCGTTGGCCTCAATTTTCTTTTCACCTGATTCTACCCGCTTCGTTAATGCTTCAAGCATTCTCATTACTTTGGGACTAACTCCGGACTCAGCTTCACCCGATCTCTCGGTGATCTGCTCATTTCTTCGGATTTTCTCCCGAAACGGTTCGGGCTCAACTCTGTTGGGGGCGTGGCTTTGTTTTTGCAGTTGCGCTATTGCCACCTGTTGAGCCTGCAATATTTCAAAGATTAACCATAGCTAACCCCATCACCTTTGCCTTCAGGCGCTTCTCGAGCCGTTGGTCAAGTTCCTCCACGGACGCTATTTTCGGGATCAGTTAGCAGGTTGACGTCGATGGCCACCTGTAAGTTAGGATTGACTGGGTCGGCAACTGGGACTCCGTTGGGATCAGCAGGAGACAATTCGTTGCTAGGCACCAGATTGTTGTTTTCGCCATGATGGATCAGCGTCAACGTTCAAGTGGGCAGACGGAGAATTTGACATTTTCTAAAACTAACCTGAAATTAAAACTTCAAAGAACAAAGCATAAAATAGGGTGTGTTATGGAGGTTTGTATCAAATCACCACTATTATCCTTAGACCCAAGGCTGGCGCCAAACTGTTTACCCTTAAATCAGATAACAATTAAATTTGTGCGCGGTTTTAAGGATATGTGGATTGATTCAACACAAATAATCAAGAATGTTAGATAAACAAGTTAAAAATGAAATGAATAACCAAACCAATCGTGATGTTACGGCCGGGCTCGGATTTAAGCTGAACAGTAGCTCTGCCATCGATCGGACCCTTAACTCAAAGCCAATTGTGTATGAAGAACATCAATAAAATAAGAACTTTGCAATAGCTAAAAAGCAGAAAAATGGAGTTGTATTCCTTAGTTTGCGTGTAACAATATGTTCTATTGAATAAAAAGATTCCCCTTTATATAGTAGGAGAGTTTCATCCCTAGTACAATTCGAAAAAAGGTAAAAATCCTCCTTTTTCATCAATTATTGATCCGCTACTGACATCGGCCGAGATTTACGCTGTAATATCCGGTTGGGTGCAGATATCACGGCCCTCTGTTAGTCGTGTGCTACCGTTTGCCATGCTTTTCGAGGTCTTGGAGCTCGTTCTGGGTTTGGGGAGTATTGTCCTATCAGGCCCAGTGGCGAGCATCCCGTTCGGGCCTTGATACAAAGAGTTCCCAGCTTCGATTTTGATCTCATATATTCATACTCTTATTTCGTTCGATTCATCGTGAAATCGGGGTGTGCGCTAACCCCGATTTCACCCGTATACACGAATAAACTCTTCTTTTTCTTTTTTGATAAAAGCGAATAAGCTCTTATTGTGAAACATATTTTCCAGAACCGTGTAATTACATAATTCATGAAAAGAATATGTTAACAAGAATCTTATCCAATTCCGATTTTGCTTCCGCCTCTCAAATTAATGTCAAATATGGGTTGCTAATAATAGTTCTTAGTACCAAGGGGGAGCAGAATGGGCAATGGTTCTTCGGATCGATCACAGATTCTCGGCCCCATCCTTTGGCTTCCACTCCAGTTGACATAAGACCTAAAATGCTTGTAACCAATTCACGAACTTCTTACTTTAAGACAATCCAACACACTGTAACACAAATATATTTATTCTAAGCTGAGGTTTATGATAATCTCACGTGCCTAATACAATAGAAGTTAAAATAAAATAACACCCTCGTTTTTCTTTTTCTTTTTTTACTCTCTGTTGGTAGTAGTGAGTTAAGGACTTAAAGGTTAATTAAAGCTGTAGACTCGATTAAATTTCAAGAAACCGACTAGGGTAGCATGCATATAAGCAATTGTAGAGTGAGCTAATTAAGGTCCATAAAATGTTACGTACGTTTTGGCTGTCTCCCAGCTAGTAATGAATCATAATATTGTATAAGGCGTTAAAAGGAGGCAAATTAAAGAGGGTGAAAGAAGTAACTAAAGAGTATGGGTACAAACATCATTTCAATTCTCAAGTTAACCATCCAATATTATGGCAAATTACTTTCTACTCTACCATGTGCTGGACCTTCTTTTCTTAGAGTACATTTCAAGTGTATACCCACATGTCCTTTTGTTCATGCGGAGAACTTTGAAATAGACAATATGGTCTATAAATTTAATTAAAACGAATGTAAAATATTGTTTAATTTGTCGTATAATGTAATGAGTTCATATTTCAATAGTTCTTTATAGTGATTCTTATCCAATTACTTATTTCATACTTTGTTCGTTATTAATAATTCAAAAACGAAAAGAAAAGAAAACAAAAGAAGATAGAATTGAACATTCATTTCTTTGACTATTTTTTTAAAAAAAGTACTTTCGGTTTGGAAGCTAATTTGTAACAATATTTGGGGGGGCTATATATGCTCATATTTGTTGATACGGTACTAAATATGGAGAATTTGTTAAAGAAGCGGGTCCCACTTTTTGTTGGAGGGTTTGAAGACAGGTAGAGTTTGTTCCCTCGGAATGGTGCACGGCTTTCCTTTTAGCAAGACACGTGGCAGGTCTGTATGCCCTCTCAGCAAACATCTGTGTTCGCGTGGCATCTGCATGCGCCTGCCGCGTGAGACGTAAAGATTAGATATGCTGATGTGGGTGCCTGACAAGAGTTTCTTTAAGGAAAGGTATAAAAGGGAGAAAAATATACGTGATACTCCTTTTATATCAGTTCATATAAATTTCATTTTATTTTAAACTTAAAAAATACGTAGTTATTAAATACCACCACTCTCTATATCACAATTTATGTGAAAGACAAAATACGGGCTCAAAGTACCTAAGACTTCCAACATAAATTGTTTAAGATTTTTACAAATAATATTTACATATTCAAAAATTACATGAAGTTATAAGTAAGCAATGTGCATAAATCATAATATTTGAAAAGAGTTGAGAATATACTAGCAAATTTATATATTAGTCTTTAACTTTAGATGCTTTTGGAAGCTTAATGCTTTATGGAGTTATACGTTCCTCCTATTTTTGTTGTTTATGCTTTTGAAAGGAACGAAATAGGAACTATGTTGCTTAGGTTAATCTTCTCTTGTAATAACTCTCAAGTAGTTTTTAATTATTTAAATAAAATATTTTCATTACAACTACGTAACCAATTGTCAAGAAAAGTGCGAGAGCATAGAAAAAAGAGGCCGGCAAGAAGTCGACCACATTGGCATACTCGTTAGATTTTACAATGTGAGGAGATGATGCACTTCACTTTGACGAAAATCTTAAACTTTGGATTAAGTGATGATGAAGTAAATGCTGTAAATACTACAAGGGGGTTGATTGTTCTTGACGAATCTTCGGATGACTTGTTACGTTAGTATTCACTCTTTAAAGATTTTTGTATCTTCTCTTTTGGTTGGATCGATTAACAACGAAACCGTTCCTTGTTAGCTACTGTTCAACAAAATTTTGGAATCTGTTACTAGCTTTGGGAGTCTTTACTCATTTTCCTTAATTCCCACTTCTTGTCATCGAGAAAGAGAGTAAAATCCAAGCAAATTTGCTCTTAAATCGAGGATTTGATGGCCTTACTCCTACCCCTACGGCCCCTTCCATGTTTATGCATTGGATTGTTCAAATCTTAGTCTTTTTTGTTATTTCTTTACTTGTTAATAAGGGAATTGAAGTTTTTGTTTTTTTTAAAAAAATATCGGTTTAACTAATTTAGATTTACGTTGTATAGATTTATTAAAGAGGAAAATACATCATGCTGTGAGTTTCTCTATTTTTGGATTTACAATGCTAAACATGTGGTTAAAGATAAAAAGATCCATATATTCCATTGAAGTTAAACTCGTAATACTGTTATTTAAGTTCTTTGATTCTTCTTTTTTATATGTATAATAAAAACTTCAACGATCATTCAACTTCATGAATGTACATATGAAGTAAAAACAAGCCGGGGAGAGTATTTTATACATAAAGCACATATCAAATTAGTTTAAGAGTCGAATAAGAAAACATGTTAAATTGGGTGAGATATTAACGTAAAAATTAATTAATGACTCAGTCATGGAATTGTCGGGATGTGAAAAATCGTGGTATATAATTAGGGTTGACAGAGGATGTTGCTTGACTCATTTTCCATATGTTGGCCGTTTTAGTTTAGAGCTACTTTTCCTCGTACTTCGAGTCGGATACGAGCACGCTTCTTCACACGTGATGGTGCACCGCTTGAGACTTAAGTGTGCTCCAAGCCTTACCGCCTTCATCCATTAACCCCTTTTTAAACCTTGCTCTAGTTGTGTCACTTATTCGAGGATTAATCGGAAACAGTCTCTCTACTTTTATAAGGTAGAGATAAGGTCTGCGTATACACTATTCTTTACGTACTCTATTTATGAGATTATAGTGAGTTTATTATTATTGTATTAGATAATCGAAATTCATCTACTAATTATGTTCGCGCCAAATAAGCCTATTGAAGAAATTTCATTCAAAACATTCGAACCTGAATCTTGCTGATTAAACATGGGAATCTCATCAAAACACCACACACCTTAGTGTAACAATGTCAATAGCTTTTATAGTGTCAATGTAATCTCACTATTCTTAATGTATTATTTTTACAATATTTTTTAGATAAAAAGTATGTACTTCATATGTCGCAATTTGTACTATTTCGACAATGAAATAATTTTTTTACCATAATTGTTTCGTATAAACTTCAAATATTACTCTCAGATACTAGTATTTTGGCAAGACTAAGTATGTTCTTAACTGCTTGATATTTTATAAAATAATGAAATAAGACACCTTTTTTTTAGATCTAACCTTACCATTTTAAATAGTTTGTTAATTAAGACGACACCAATAGTTAGACAATTATTATGATTAAGGGTCTCAAATATTTTTCTTAAGGGGTATAAGAAAATCATAATAGACTGGCGATATGAGCCTTATGGAATATTAATTATAATAAGGTAGTAATTAAATACTTTTTTCTAGTTTCTAATTAAAAAAATTTTGATTTTCGAATTGAGGCCTTGTTTACCCTTAAAATTGGATAACAATTAAACTTATAGTGTGACTCTAAGAACACGTGATTTCACTTAATACCAATTGATAAATATAAGGATTAATAACAGAAATGAACTATAAAATAAAGCAAACCAGTGTTAGAATGGAACTCAACCCTCGAGGCTGGATACCCTCGAACTGGTTGATGCAAGAACAATTAAAATATAACAAGCCGATGAACAATCGTATAAACGAGAAAGAAAATTATATTGCTTTTATCTCTGTGAACCGTGGTCTACAAATGATTAGGACCCCCCCTTTATATAGTAGAGAAATCCCATTTATCGTATAGTTCTAATTATAGAAGGAAATCCCATGATAGCTAATTAACCGTTTCTGATTTGATCCCTTCCGAGATTTACGCCATGATCCTCGACTAGTCATCGAGATTTACACCGTGTTCTTCGACCGGTCACGGATATCTCGCCTTTCCGTTATTATGCTATTTTCGATCTTGCTCGATGTCTGTCTCATTTGGCTTCGATCGCTACTAGCCTCGATCTCGACAGGTACCTCGGTTCTGAACTTGGTACCTAGTCCTCGTGATTTAATCTGTTCCGTTACGAGGCCGTCCTTCGATGCAATCTCTCGGTCTCGGTCAAAATAGTAAAATCGGGTGGACCCGGTTTTAACCGTATACAGACCTGACATTTTAACTTTATTTCTAGTTTCGTCTTTTCTTTTTTCATAGTATTTCTAATTTCTTCATTCTATTTTAAATGGGGTAGGTAATTAATATGTGCAGTTGCCTTATTGTTGCTGTTAAACAATCTGTTACTCAGTAAAAGGTTCTTTTACACCGTTTAAACCTATATATTTCGGTTTTATTCAATCTCCCAGTAAGAGATAGTGGTCAAACAAAGTTAGTGGACCCGGTTCAATCATCAGTAAACCTTTTCCATACCCAAAAAGGGCAAAATTATACGAATATGACCGCGTAAAATACACCGTACCGTATTATACAAAATCATCAGAAAGCATTTCACAGGATAAGGATTTGCTTCTTTAAGTTGAAAGAGTTTTACAGGTGTTTATCATTAATATAGCTTACAAAATGTTGCTTAGCTTCTTTTTTATTTATTTATTTATTAGTTATTTTTTTTTTTTTTTTTTTTTTTTTTTTTTTTTTTATTTTTTATTTATTTTTTTTTATTTTATTTTTTATTATTATTATTATTATT
>AWOL01S0014297.1:158229-240938 GCA_000715115.1 Nicotiana otophora
TTTTTTTTTTGTTTTTTTTTTTTTTTGTAATTTTTGTTCTTAGTGTTGAAAAATGTGAACTTTTCGAGTTTCATGTTCCTCGACGAGTTTGCTTAGTCTTTGCAATGTAGTTGAAGCAGTAGCGGATGTAACATGTGGTCGTGGATTTAGTAGAACTCAATGTTTCAAGTCGACTGTTACATATAAAAAGAGTTAATTAAAGTACAATGTAATCACAACCTTAAAATTTTCGAATTTACCAATAGATTTAAGCAACATTAGAGCACAAAAGTGTAGTAAGGATGGGGGAAATCTTAATAGTCCAATTTGAATGACTACTTAAATATTTATCTTGTGAGTAAAAATTCGATTTTTCACCTTAGTAATTTTCGCTCCCTCCCAGAAGAGTAGTAGAGCTGAGGAGGGTGGAATGGAGACTAATTAGGTAGGTACCCAGAAAATGTAATTGGCCGTGTAAGCAAAAGTATGTAAAAGAGATTGCTTTTTGCCCCCTTGTTATGGGACAGCTGGTAGCTTGCCTTTACGTGCATGGTAAGTGAACTCTACCATTCAAATTTATTGACTAAATGATGATGCTAGTTTTGGTTTTGGAGGGCTCATTATACTTTTGACAGCTTAAGGAGGTGAAAGTGCAATCATATCCTATTCGTCATGACCAATGTCATTAATTATATGTAAAACAAAACATTTTTGGTATTAACAGAGACGAATATACGATTTTAAGTGAATCTAAAATAGTATGATCATTTTATTATATCATTACACTTTAATTTTTTTACGCATCTATACCTAAATTTGAATTGAATCCGTACGTAGACTTCCCTTAAATTTGTATCCATCTACAAACAATACACATGCACCACTAATTGTGGGAGCTAAAAGCAAAATCTGGTACTGTCTTTTCTAAAATCTGGTACTGTCTTTTCTAACCCTCCCCCCCCCCGAAGAATAGAGGTATTTGTCAAAAACAAAATAGGATAAGGTTCAAGATGTGGAATTGTGGAGCTGGTGGAATGCAAATCTCATTGTTTGTCGCTTAGTTTGGTGGTGGTGGGGACTGGGGAGGAGGAGGAATGAATACTACTGTTACTGCTCTATTATGCCCTTAGCCACTTGCGTGCCACTGCTAGGCAATCCTTTTAGGTCTACTTGCACATTACAACAACAACGACCACCACGACCCAGCAAGATTACACCGGTGGGATCTGGGGAGGGTAGTGAGTACGCAGACCTTATCCTTATTCCGAAGGAGTAGAGAGACTGTTTCGGATAGACTCTCGGCTCAAGAAGACGAAAATAGACAATATATCAGTACCATCAACAGAAACCATAAAAATAATAACATCATAAGAACCAGAAAATAGATGAAAAATAAAAACAATAACCAGTAAATAAGACTCGGCACTATGAAAAATGGAAGAGTAGACGATACACCATTACCTTTACCCAACTGCTGGTGAGATGAAGAATGACCACATCAGAAATCTTGTGCTTATGGTGACGATGAGGTGTGAGAAAATCAAAGCACTAAATAGGGAGGACATTTCAGATATTACAAAGATTAATAGGCAAGGCGAGGATCCTCCACAACTTTTGACCAGAGCAGCAAAGGAGCCTGTTGTTTCTGAAGGTCCTCGAGGCTATTTTAGACCATGAATAGCTGATGGATAATGTACATCTCGGTGTAGAGAATTTTTCTAGTAGTGTTGTCGTGGCCCGAGTGAGATTTTAGATAGACTGTCAATAATTGAGAAATTATTGACTGAGCTTGTAAACTCCAACAAGGCACAAGATGATGGCACTCTTGATGCTTCAGTGGCTGCTGATCCTTGTGATGTTTGAAATGAGGCAACTGATAATAATCGGGGTCAGAATGCTTAGTTGTTATTGTGTTGATCCTTCTTAGTTGTTATTTTGTTGCATGAGGATAATTTGAGACTGTTTGAATGTGGATTTGAGATTGTATAATCTGGATAATTAATATAGTATTACAAATAGCTATGACTTAGTAGCATTTGTCAATTGTCAATTTGCCAGGAATTATTTGAACTTTATTTTAAGTCTGTCTCTTTTGCATTACGGTATATTATAGATAGCTGTGGTCTAGTGTTATTTGCCGAAAATTATTTATAACTACCCGATAGGTCGTATTGAGTTCTAACTTTTTGTTTTATGATTTGAGACCTTGAATAGAGCTTCATTTGATGATTTATGACTTGTGTGAATGGTTTTTTTTGATTTTCCGAAAGATTAGATGCGTTTTCACAAAGAATCTTGATTTTTTAATTTTAACGTTGTTTAAATTGACCACAGTCAACATTCTTGGTAAACGACCTTAGATCGGTACTTTGACTATTTCGATAGCTTTATATGAAGATTTTGGACTTGTACGTATATTTGGTTTGGGTCTCGGGTGACCCAAGGTTGTTTTGACGCTTATTGTTGAAAGTTGGAATTTGACTCTCATGAACACTTGGAAATCTTTGAGTTTTGAAACTTGGTTCTTAAGGGTAGATGTTATTTTGATGTTTTTAAATTACAAGCGAGTTCGTGTGAACTTTATATACTTGTGTAAATATTTGGATGGAGCCCCGAGGGGCTCAAGTGAGTTTCAGAATGGTTTCGGGTTGCTTTTGCTTAGTTTCTATTGCTGGTGCTAATTGCAATGTCTGCTCGCATATGCGAGGTTTGAAATTGTGGACTACACCTTGCATTTGCAATGTTTGGGAAGGGGAGGCCAGCTTTGCAATATTGCATTTGCGATGCTCGCAATTGCGAAGCGAATGTCACATTTATGACTTTTGTGGATCAGGCGCCTCTTCGCAATTGCGACCAATGGTTCGCATTTGCGAGCTTCACAATTGCGAATAAAAAATTACGGTATCTCCAACTCGAATAAAAATAAGAAATTTCGGAAGTTTCTCATTTTATTCCATTCTTGAGACCTATACTACAATAATAGGCAATTTTGGAGAGAATTTTCTTCCAACTTCAAAGGTTAATAACTTTAACTTATTTGTGATTAATTTCCATAGCTTTTCATCCCTAAATCTAAGATTTCATAGTGTAGAAATAGAATTTTTGGGTAAAAACTTAGGATTTTATATTTTAGAGATTTAGACCTCAATTTGAGGCCGGAACTCGAAATAAATCACATATTTGGACTCGAGCATGAGTGGGTAATCATGATTTGGTATTAATTTCAAATTTCGACCAAGTGAGTCAGAGTTGACTTTTGTTGACTTTTTCAAATATGTTAAAGATCGAACCTTTTTGATGCTAGGGTAGTTTCTAAAGTTTGTTTTGACTTATTTAAATATAATTTGACTCGATTCGAGTTATTTGGAGGCTTGTACTTAAGGAAAAGTGGTGTTAGATTCTTGATTTTATTCCGAAAAAAGGTAAATATCGTGGTTTAACCTTGATTTGAGAGAACTTAGATATAATTGGGTCTATTTGCTACGTGTTTTATGTGTTAAGGACGACATATATGCAAATGCGACGAGTGTATATGTGATGTCATGGGTTAAAGCATACGGGTAGAACTAGTTTATTTCATACCATTACTTATTTCATGTCTTACTTATTTCATGCCTTTACTCGTTCTATACTTATACTTGTTACATGCCTATACTTGTTACATGCCTTTGCTTGTTACATGTCTTTACTTATTTCACGCCTTTACTTCTTTCACGCCTTTACTTATTACATGCCTTTATTTGTCCTATGTCTTACTTATTACATTCTTCTACTTGTTACAAGCCTTTACTCGTTACATGTCTTATTTGTTTCATGCCTTATTCACCTACACTTTATTGAATTGTGTGACCACTTGATTGTTTGCATGTTGATGACTTTGTTTAGATTCTTGTTGAGTTACATGAATGAGATTTTCTCTTGGATATGGGATATGTCTCTCATTCCTTGTTCGCGTTCATCTTTTCTTAATGAATTATGCTTATCTATTCTCCTCGATATCATATTATGAACCACGCTATGTTTGGTTGGTTGTCAGATGTTGTTGTATGGATTGGTATATTGGACCGGGTTGTCGCCATAATATTTTTATGATAAAGACGGGGTTTCTCGTCGCAATAATAATATGGCCATGGGATGGGATTGCCGCCGCAACAATGTTTTGTGTTTGTTGGATCGGATTGTGCGCAATAACGTATATGTTATGAATTCTGGTGTTAATTTGTGATATAGTCTTTCTTTGTGGGTTTTGGTGATTTTGTTCATGGATATGATTTGTTCCCTGTTGATTGATCAGTTGGAAAGGTTTTGGTTGTGTTATTCGAGAAACATGGATATTACTTCTATTATTGGATCCTTATTCTATTTTCTGTCTTTATTCCTGTTATTATTATTGTTATCTCTCTTGTCATTTCTTTTGCTTACCAACTGTACAAGTCTATATGGTAAGTGTCTTGTCATATCCTCATCACTACCTCGTCGAGGTTAGGCTTTATACTTACTGAGTATATTGGGTCGATTGTACTTATACTACACTTCTACACTTCTTGTTCAGACTCGGACATCGGAGTCCCATGAGGTGCTTAGCCGATACTAGATAGTAGACTCGAGATAGAGCTGCATTCTCGTCCACAGGTTTTGGAGTCACTTTTCTATTATCTCCATTACTGTTTGGTGTACCAGACAATATTATATTTCCTGCAGACTTTGTACTTATTATTCTTAGTAGCTTATGTATTCTGTGACACCAAATCTTGGGAAATAGATTAGACAGTGTTTGGTTTTAGACTTATTATTTATGTTTGAGCTTTCACTCTTTACCTATTTTAATATACCGTTAACGGTTAGACTTGCTTCTTAATTGTTGTTAAGTGTTGTCTTGCATAGCATGTGGTGCTAATCAACATCACGACCCCTTTGTTTGGGATTTTGGTTCATGACAAGTTGATATCAGAACCCGAGTTTGCATAGGTCTCACGAGTCATGATCAAGATTGGTAAAGTCTTGAGGATCGATACAGAGACGTCTGTACTTATATTCGAGAGGATATAAGGCTTTAAGAAAACTTCCCTTTTTTATTTCTCTATCGTGCGACTTTGTTCTATCCTAAAGGTTTGAATCTTGCTCTCTATTCTCTCATAGATGGTGAGCACGCGCTTCAGCTGTAGCTGATAAGGAGCCGGAGCCCCAGGTGGTTGCCCCTACTAGAGGTAAAGGCTGGGGCAGGGGCAAATCTAGAGCCCAGCCTAGGGCTTGTGCTAGAACAACATCATTCGAGCCCCAAATAGATCCATATAACAAGATTCTAGTCCAAGTTTAGTCGGTAGGGCCAACTCAGGTCCCAGAGGGCTTCATCGCTATCCCAATGCTTTAGGATAATTTGGTTTGCATGGTTGGTCTCATGGAGAGTATGGTTCAGGCATGTGTTCTTCTTATGGCACCAGCTACTTCTCAGGCTGGGAGAGGAGCTCAGACTTTCCAAAGCAGATGGTGCATGGGTATCACAACCCAGTGATGCTACCAATTGGGGTGGCTTAACCTATTATTACAGCGCAACTTGGGGTTAGGCCCGCGATGTCAGCTGATGAGTTGAAGAGGATGGATAAGTTCCACAAGTTATTTCATCCTCACTTTTGGCGGTGTGCCTTCAAAGGATGCCCAGGAGTTCTTAGACTGATGTCATGTGATCTTGTACAATTCGGGACTAGTTGAGTCCAATGGAGACTGAGACTTCATTCATTCAGTTAATGTACATTGCCATGAGGATTGAGTCCCATTCGTGGATAAGGGAGAGAGGCGACATCTGATGAGAGGCCTCATGATTTTGGTGGTCTCAATGGTGCCTCATCTGGAGGCAGGGGTTCCTTTGGTAGAGGCTATTCTATCAGTCCCGTCTAGTCAGCACTCTAGGATTCTAGTGGTACTTCAGGTGGCCATGGTGCTTATGTTCCTCATTCTGGACATCCATCATTCAGTACATCTCCAGCTCCTATCAGTGCACCTCTGATACAGAGATTCTATAATGGTGATTTGGTTCGTCATGGACAACCTCAAAAATAACAGCTCCGTCGGGTGAAGGGTTGCTTCAGTGTGGGGATATGTGGAATTATAATAGGCATTACCCGAGATTGCGGGGTGGAACAAAATAGGGTAGCCATGCCATTATTCTAGTGCCTGTTGCTATACTGCCTGCTTAGCCAACTAGAGATGGGGATCAACCAGAAAGAGGTGGAGGGCAGCCATCTAGAGGTGGAGACTTGTCAGTGAGAGGTCAACCTAGAGAAGGAGGGCATGGTGGAGGGGCTCAACCTCGTTGTTATGCATTTTCTGATAGGTTTGAGGTGGAGTTGTTTGATGCAGTCATCATAAACACTATCTCAGTATATCATAGAGATGCTTCGATGTTGTTTGATCCTGCTCTACTTATTCATATGTGTCACCATATTTTGTATCGCACTTGAGTATGCCTCGTGATTCTCTTGATATTTCTATTTCTATATCTACACATGTTGGGGATTCTATAGTAGTTGATGGGTTGTACTGGCCTTGTGTTGTCACTATTAATGGTTTTGATACCATGGTCGATATCTTATTGTTGGATATGGTGGATTTTGAGGTTATTCTTGGCATATACTGGTTATCTCGTATCATGCTATTTTGGATTATCACGCAAAGACTGTGACTTTATCCATGTCGGGTTTTCCTAGATTAGAGTAGAGAGGGACCCTTGGCCATTCAACGAGTAGGGTGGTTTCATTCTTTAAGTCTCAACGCATTATTGAGAAGGGATGCTTAGCATATCTGGCTTACACCAGACATTCCAGTATGGAGGTACCCTAAATGGATTCAGTAGCAGCCGTGAGGGAGTTCCCAGAGGTGTTTCCTGTAGATTTACCGGGCATGCCATCAGATAGGGATATTAACTTTTATATGACTTGGTTCTCGGTACTTACCCCATTTCTATTCTACCATACCCTATGGCTCTACCTGAGTTGAAGGAATTGAAGGAGCAGTTGCCAGATTTTCTTGATAAGGGATTCATTAGACCGAGTGTTTCTTCTCGGGGTGCGCCAGTATTGTTTGTGAAGAAGAAGGATGGTTCTATGAGGATGTGCATCGATTATCAAAAGTTGAGCAAGGTTACTGTTGATACCCAATTTTGCCCTCATATTTTTTTTCAAGTAGTATATATACTTTTAAAATACCATTTTGCATAATTACTCAATTTACAATAGTTATTCGAGTATTTTTTATAATTGTTTGTAATTTTTAAAGCTTTAAAATTGATTTTCTTGCAGTTAAATTACTTGAATATGTATTAATTACCCCCTTTAATTATTTTGTGATGCTTTAATCATCCAAATCTATTATTTGCATTCACAAATCTGTTTTATAATATTTTACTTCATTTTATAAAATTATATTTTCACTTTTTATGCCAAATACATAATTTTGCAATAATAGCCTATATTTTATAATAAATTGCATTTGTCATTTTATTTAAGGTCAAAATAACTTTTTATATTCTTATAATCTTCAACTATTGTTTCAAATTATTAACTTGCATAAATAGCATATTTTATATTTTTATTTAACTATTTTATTAAAATTATCTCCCCTCAATCTCCTACTTCAAAATCTGGCCCAAATTATGCCTTATTTCCGGACCAAATAAAGTCCAAACAAATGAGCAAAACCCCAATCTGCCGTCGCCTAAAGAAAACGATCCCTTTTGTTCCAACCCGGTTGGGACCCGTTTACTTGACCCACCCCACTTCCCTTTAATCACGGCCGTTGATCTTAGATGATCAACGACACATAATAAACCCTACCCTTTCCTTATATCCCCTCACCCTAAACTCTAATCCGATTCTCACACTCCAACCGCCCCTAAATCCTCTACTCTCATCTTCTTTGATAAACCCTAGCCGCCACCCAAAAGCTTCTCTTAATCCAAATCATCCATGGATTCTTACCATGATTTACTTACCTTTTCAGGATTATACCGCCATTACTTGTGTAAATATGGTGTTACTTAGTACTTGCCCATTTTTGGCAAATACTAGTCTCTGAATCAAAGGAGATCGGCTTTACTCTCCAATATTTGGATGACATTTCTCCCGTATACGTTCATAGCAAGGCTATGAGGTTCTGATTCACCAAGATCTCCAGCCAATTTCTGATCCTAGTCAAACTAGGGTTTACCTGGTTTCTTCTCTTAATCCGATTCTAAATTGATTTTTGCATGTTCTTCTTTTCTTGTTTATGTTCGATTGACTGTATTTCCTTATTTATGTGTTGAATTTTAGTACTATATAAACCGCTCCCCAATTTTCCCTTTGGACGGATTGGAATTGCTTAAGAACTACTGTTATTCTCTCACTTTTCTCTATCTATATTATTTTCCCTCTCTTGATTGTGGCCGGTTGAAAGCCAAGGCCACCAGAATATTCTCTATTAATCTCCCTAGTGCGAGCACTGCACGGGGCTCACTGAAGCTCCTATGAACTCTGACGCACTTGGATCTGGGATTCTCACTGTTATCTTTCTTTGCTGTCATCGCTGTGATTCTAAGTCACTCACTCTTTTGCTCATTTATTTTCGCAACTGGTTAGCATTCTCTATCCTTTACAGCCTTAATTATTACTCCTCTACTTATTCATGTATGTGTATTATACGTGCCAACACTGTTTGAACTTTTATAAACAAGCATGACCTAAGTTACTTTGTTATTTGTGAACTCCCAGTATTGTATTGTTGTATGCTTTCTGTAGTTCTATTGTCTCAAATGACGTTCTACAGTTCCATGTTCTCTAATATTAGAATAGATAGGCTTTACCATGTGTAGTATACTTTCACTCTATGTATTTGACTCAAATGGTTTCTGGCCTTCTTAGGTTTTGTCTGATTAGTCTTGCTCATGTTAGCCTCAATGTCGTGTCCTTTGACTGTTACGAGCTCATATTCATGCCTTGGATTTATGGGACATTTTGTAGAAACTTCTTGCTCAAAGTCTGCTTTAATGAATATCTTCCTACTAGATCCTTTGTGTATAACCTATTGTTTCATGCAAACCGATCCTCGACTCTCCCATGTTATAGCATTGTCTTAATCTCTAGCCAAGCATGTTTGTCTGCGATTTGTAACTCTGATAATTGTGTTCCATGACTGGGCAATCCTGCACTCTTTAGCATTGCTTCCAGGATAAATACCAATGTGTAGTTCTCTCTCATGTGTGGTCGACTGGCATGAATCCTAATGTCTGTCTGTCCTGTTAGCCTATAGTTGACATGTTCTTTTGCCTACTGTGAGTTCTTTAGAATCTTTGTGCTATAGTTAATGTCCATCAGGTTAGGTTTCATGATCAACCAAGTATGTTTGCCAAATTGTGCCCACTAGCATGTTGTTATGTTGTTTGTAACCACATTCTCATTAGGTTTTCATGTTAAAACCTTCATATCAAGACTGTACTCTACACGCTCCTTGTTCATGATTCTGTTAGACTATCATCTAAAGGTCCTGAGGTTGTTTCTGGATCATGCTTTACTGAAATGGTTTACTGTCCTATGATGGTCAATCTTGTCACTATCAAACTCTGTTTCTGGAATTACAAAGCATAAGCTTGCCTCATATGTGTCTTGTGTGCCTTTCCATTTAGCATGGTCCTGTTTATATGTCTTGGCTAGAGCTGTTAATGGCTACAACTCTAAGAACTAAGGGATTAAGTTGTTCTATGAGTATTGTGTCACCTGCATAGCTAAATTTAGTATCCATGTGGGTAAGTAAATTATTCATTGGGCCTGGAGATGGGCCATAGGTGTTGTTGGATTTGGGCACTGGATTTAGGTGCACTCTAGTTATCCTGTGAGCCTGTGGTTTGGGCCTGCTATTTTTCCGGAGAGTAACACTATTGAAGGCCTGGGATGTTCCTAGGTTACTTTTATATTGGGCTTGTAATTGCTTTGGTGGGTTGATATTCATTTCAGCCTGTGTTTTGTCATCTTCAAGTCTGTATTATTTCATTCTTGGGCCTGTAATAACTTGTAATAACGAACAATTGGGGATTAGTGAAAATGGAGAACTGAGATACTTTATCGTTTGCATGAATGGGTAGAGATCATGCCTATAAGTTCTTGATAGCTTGTTTACTCATCACGTCTCATTCTCTGGAATTATATGCACACAATGTTATGACTTGAATGGCTAGAGATCATGCCTATAGGATCCAAACTGGACTTCTTGCACTTAGATATCATGCCTATAGGAACATAAACACTTCACCTACTAAACCTGTCTAATGCCAGCACACTATCAAAAACATGTTTGTAAGAACTTAAGTGTTTCACTTGTTCGCATGTTTACTTCTATGCATTATTAGATAACATGCCTATAGGAAACAACAATGCAATACCTTTACTTATCTAGATACCATGGCCATAGGGTCTTAACTAATTAGTCAATTGCTTCATGGTGCATTTGTACTGCTTCATTTAGACAGCATGCCTATAGGGATAAAGTGTTTAAAAATCAAGTCCAATTGTCAATTGTTAGAAATCCTGCCCATAGGATGTTTATTGACGCTACTAATCTTGTGTTTTCAAATGACTTCACTGCCTAATTATGCGACTATTAGAGATCATGCCTATAATGTACTATCACCTGCCGAAGACGCATATCTATAAAATCAGCATTAGTAATTCAGAATTGTGGGATTATTTTCACAACCTTATTACGCAAACGATTAGATATCATGTCTATAGGACTTATAACGCTTTAATTTGCCTATACGTTAGTCCAATAATTACAGCACTACCTATATAATAATGGAATCCAGAATCACATAGAAATCATGCCTATAGGACTTAACGATTCCAACACGTCTTAATGTCGTCTACTGCCTAACCAGAAATCTGTTTGCGTGCTTTCCTGCTTATGTGTGGAGGTTACTTGAGCCTTTTATTGCAATGATATGCAGTTGTATCTGTTTTGCATGTCGCCTAGTTTTATCATTTTGATTAACCTAAGTAAAGTCTAGAACCACCTTATAGTAGGTCCAAAGCCTCCTGGACCATAGGCATGGGATGAGTAGTGCACGCATAGGATACGACTTATAATTGAATTAGAACACTTTTAAGCAATTAACTTCAATATAGTAATCGGGTAGCAGGAGATGATAGTCTGTACCCGCTGAATAATACGAGAAACCTCTACTTTAAGGGAGTTGCGAAGTATTATTTATGTTGTACAGGGTGATCCTTTAGGCTAAGAAATTTAGGCCCCCCCTTTTCATTTATATACTTGTTATCTATATTTAGTCTAATAATATAGACCAATGTAGTGTTATCCTTGTAGTCATTAAGACTTGTACTGATTCTCATTTATTTTAATAAGACTCTATAACCTGTGAACTTCCCTTCTATCTATTTGATTGCCTAGCCTAATTGTATATTCTATGTGATCTAAAGTTCGGCCGGGACCCACAGTTGTGGACCTCGATGAGTGCCTAACACCTTCTCTTTGAGGTAATTTAAGCCCTTACCCGATCTTTGGTGGTGTTGACTAGTCAAATAGAGTTATTTTCAACTAGGTACCCTAACGCACTTTAAAAATTGTTAGGTGGCGACTCTTCTCTTTTAATGCCTCATTTTAAAAGAGTTGTCACATGTCGAAGCCCGCTTTCGCGAGAAAACGGGGCACGACAGCATGTCGACTCTGCTGGGAAAATACTCAGGCTTTTACCATAATGAACTTGACTTATGTGGATTGCTTTCTTTTATTTTTCTTTATTTGTTTCAAAACTGCTATTACATGCACATCCCTTTCCTTATTTACCTTTATTTGTTTTAAATATATATGACATGCACATCCCTTCCCTTATTCTGTTTTTTATTGCTATGACATGTATGACCGCTCTCTATCTCTTTTCATCTTGTGTAAGACTGCTATATTGTGACTTTTCCATCCCTATTTCCCTACCTGCTTCTTTATGTTCTCGCACATTTCCATGAGCTAAACTGACTTCTCTCTTTTGTCTTTCTTTTCTCTTCTGTTCATGTTCACTTTTGCTATTTTATTTACTATTTTTTTTATTATGCAAAAACTTGGCAATGTGTTATTACTTTTGCATAAAGCATGCTCCACATCATACTCTACTCGTGCCAATTATCAACATAGCGATGCTTGACGAGTGTCCGCGCTTTCCCGAGAACACCCTTTTAAAATTGGAAAGGCTTCTTTGCGGTAGACTAGTCGATCAGCGGTGCAATCGACGGTCCCGTGCCTTTCCCTCTCAAGTTGTCCACTTGGGAGTACTAGTATAGACCATTATAGAAACTCTACTCCAATTTGAAATGTACATGAATCACGCTAAACCTAGTATGGGTTGAAGCGTTATTAATGTAACGACCCGCTAAGATGAACCTTGTCCAAAGTCCGACGGGATTTCCACAATCCCAAGGGACACTATCATATTATTTGCATTACTTGGAGAATATGTGCCAATGTGTTGATCATTGTTGCGTAAGTAGTCAAATCTTGATAGGGAAAGGGCTAACCTTTGTTTATTTACTGAAAACTGCACGAAATCCCTAGGTTCGGTATGGTCCAAATCATCCACCTTTTCTACTTGACTGGTGGAAAGACCTTACCATTCAAACCATGGAAGAAGGAGTTGTTCTCAAGAACTGGACCGCTGCACCATCCCGGGCTCGCCGAGTTCCTGGGTAGCCTGGCAAATTAGCATGAATTATTTTCAAATAGTTTTGAGCATTTAAGACATTTTCAGTATTTTGTTTGAAATAAGTACTCGAGCCATCGAGTCGTACTTGTTGACATTTTAAAAGGCATTATTGCTTTTCATATTTATCATTATCTTTCTACATTCTTTTCAGCATAATTATTACATATCCTGATGAACCTACGACTGTGACATGTAATGAGACAACACAACACAAGGACAGTGATTCGGAAAATCTAGAAGATGATATAATACCTGAGGAAATCATCAAAGAAGTAGAGAACTTTGAAAACAAACCAAAGTCTAATTTGGAGGAAACTAAGGCCGTTAACTTAGGGGATTCTGAAACAGTCAAGGAAACTCGTATAAGCTTTCATCTATCAACGTTAGAGAAAGAGGAGTATATCAGATTCCTAAAGGAGTATGACAACATCTTCGCATGGTCCTACGATGATATGACTGGTTTAAGCACATCCATAGTAGCTCACAAGCTACCCATCAATCCCATGTGTCCACCGGTGAAGCAAAAGCTCAGAAAGTTCAAGCCAGATATGAGTTTGAAGATAAAAGAGGAGGAGCACTATACTTGCAGAGATGGATGGAGAGATTTGGACAAAACCTATCAATTCGGACGCAGTCAATAGATACTATGTTTAAGATTATGTTTGCATTCTCTATTTGATGTAACTGAACTATGTTTGACCTGATTCCTATTTAAGAGGGGATACGTACGCAACCCTATGGGTTCAGTTGCATCAAAATAAAATCTTCATCCCCCCTATGGTCAGTAACTGGGGCAAGATCTCGAGTTCGCCCAATCTCATCATGTTTGGAACCGCCAAGGAATGTATCGCCAGAAGTATGCATTTAAACTGGGACAAAATGTTGAGGAGGATCCTCAAATTTCCGAATCAAGGAGGTTGCAATGTCTCAAAAATGCGTCACAGTCATCAGTTTATCAAAATTATTTGATCTCTTGCATTATCACACAATTCAAACAACTACATTTTTACAAATAATTTGTCAAATACATGCATGTTTTTCAAAATTTTGTTTCTATGGCAGCCAGACGTTACCCAGGGTGACTCAAGTAGGACCTTAAGATAAGAGTAAAGGCGAAGGAACGAATCGAGAGCACGAACCAACCTTCCCCTCGCCAAAATTCATGATTTTCTTTGGGTGCATGCACAATGAACATAACAGGAACATCCGCAAATACATACACACGGCAAGATCACTATCTTCACACCAACAAGAATCGCCAAATGCAAACACATCAAGCTAAGAAATGCTTTACTCTCTCGTAGTTATTCATTGCTTTTCTTGCATAGGGCTAAGCACTGCCCTCATCATCACATAAGGCTAAACGCTGCCTTCTTTGCATGAGACTAAGCATTCTCTTCATACCTTGTATGAGGCTAAGCACTGCCTTTTCTCTACATGAGACTAAGCATTGTCTCTACACCTTGTATGAGGCTAAGCACTGCCTTTTCTCTGCATGATACTAAGCATTGTCTCCATACCTTGCATGAGGCTAAGCACTGCCTCCATTATTGCATAAGGCTAAGCACTGCCTTTCCTTGCATGAGACTAAGCAGTGTCTCCATTCTTTGCATGAGGCTAAGCACTGCCTTCATATTGCATGAGACTAAACATTGTCTCCATTCCTTGCATGAGGCTAAGCATTGCCTCCATCCTCGCATAAGGTTAAGCATTGCATTTCCTTTTCATCAGACTAAACCTTGTCTCCATTCCCTTTGTATGAGACTAAACACTGTCTCCATTCCTTTGCATGAGACTAAACATGTCTCTATTCATTTGCATGAGACTAAACACTGTCTCTATTCCTTGCATGAGACTAAACATTGTCTCCACCGTGCATAAGGCTAAACACTACCCTCACTTTGCATGAGACTAAGCATTGTCTCCGCTCTTTGCATCGGGCTAAGCACTGCCCTCATCTCATACAAGACTAAACCTTGTCTCGTCTCGCTCTCGTATACGACTGAGCATCACCTGTTTCCTTTGACACGTGATCTATATTACTGCATCTTTGCATTTTATGGGCTGAAATATCGCCACATTGTCCGAAGGCGTCATAGTCTGAGGGCATCATCCTCATAGCCTGAAGTTATCATGCCATGGCCGGAGGATCTCCCGAAACTACACATCATTATTCAAAGGAGTCATAGTCCAGAGGCACCATCCTCATGGCCCGAGGACACCATTTCATGGCCTGCGAATCCCTTATCATACGCTTCATGGCCTAGGACATCATGGTCCAATGACATCATCCTCAAACATCCGAAGACAACTCTCATGGTCCAAAAGGGAATTTGCATCATGTTTAAGTTATGCAATAACCCCATATATTCGTGTGCATCTTGTTTTAAGTTTAGCGGGTAACTAGGGAGGTAACCGTTCTACAAACAAGAGCAATTCTCTCTACGGTTTCCATTCACAACGTTCGCATCCTTTGACTATCTCAAACGTAACCAACGACCAGTAATCGATTATTTTTTGTTCTATAACCGTCCAAATATCTGCCTCGTACATCTGTAACGTTCATTTCACATTATGGCTCCACCCAAAATCATCCATTACTTACGACACTATCTTACCCAAAAGATCCTTTTGAAATGTACGACCACTCTTATAATAACTCCATCGGTTTCGTTCGCCGTTGGATCCAGAACTACACACGACCTAATTCTCGTAATATTAGGGATATGTAGGAAACTCAAGAACCAGGATTCAGCCCCCTACTTTACAAAAACGTATCATCCCCCACTCATTTCGGGCAAAATTGGTCATCATTTTCTTTACTCGATAACTCTTTCATCCTTCCCGGGTAAAGAGAGGTAGCTGTTGATACCTAATTTTGCCCTTATATTTTCTTTCAAGTAGTATATATACTTTCCAAATATTATTTTACATCATTACTCAATTTATAATAGTTATACAAGTATATTCTATAATTGTTTGTAATTTTTAAAGCTTTAAAACTGATTTTCTTGCAGTTAAATTACTTGAATATGTATTAATTATCCCCTTTAATTGTTTTGTGATAATTTAATCATCCAACTCTATTATTTGCATTCACATATCTATTTTATGATATTTTACTTCGTTTTATATAATTACATTTGCACTTTTTATGCCAAATACGTAGGTTTGTAATAATAGCCTATATTTTAAGGTCAAAATAACTTTTTACATTTTTATAATCTTCGAATATTGTTTCAAAGTATTAACTTGCATAAATAGCATATTTTATATTTCTATTTAACTATTTTATTAAAATTATTTCCCCTCAATCCCCTACTTCAAAATCTGGCCCAAATTATGCCTTATTTCCGAACCAATTAAGGTCCAAACAAATGAGCAAAACCCCAATCTGCCGTGGCCCAAAGCAAACGATTCTTTTTGTTCCAACCCGGTTAGGCCCCGTTTACTCGACCCGTCCCACTTCCCTTTAATCACGGCCGTTGATCTCAGATAATCAACGACCCATAATAATCCCTTCCCTTTCCTTATATCCCCTCACCCTAAACCCTAATCCCATTCTCACACTCCAGCCGCCCCTAAATCCTCTACTCTCCTCTTCTCTGAGAAACCCTAGCCGCCGCCCAAACTCTTCTCTGAATACAAATCATCCATGGATTCTTACCATGATTTACTTACATTTTCAGGATTATACCTCTATTACTTGTGCAAATATGGTGTTACTTAGTACTTGCCCATTTTTGGCAAATACCAGTCTCTGAATCAAAGGAGATCGGCTTTACTCTCCAAGATTTGGAGGACATTTCGTCTGTATACGTTCATAGCAAGACTATGAGGTTCTGATTCACCAAGATCTCCGACCAATTTCTGATCCTAGTCAAACTAGGGTTTACCTGGTTTTTTCTCTTAATCCGATTCTAAATTAATTTTTGCATGTTCTTCTTTCCTTATTTATGTTCTATTGACTGTATTTCCTTATTTATGTGTTGATTTTTATTACTATATAAACCCCTGCCTAATTGCCCCTTTGGACGGACTGGAATCGCTTATGAACTACTGTTATTCTCTCACTTTTCACCTTATATATATTGTTTCCGCTCTCTTGATTGTGGCCGACTGAAAGCCAAGGCAACCAAACTCTTCTCTATTAACCTCCCTAGTGCGAGCACTGCCCGGGGCTTACTAAAGCTCCTGTGAACTCTGACGCACTTGGATCTGGGATTCTCATTGTTATCTTTCTTTGCTGTCATTGCTGAGATTCTAAGTTACTCACTCTTTTGTTTGTTTATCTACGCAACTGGTTAGCATTCTCTACCCTTTACAACAATAATTATTACTCCTTTACTTATTCATGTATGTGTATTCTGCATGCCAACATTGTTTGAACGTTTATAGACAAGCATGACCTAAGTTTCTTTGTTATTTGTGAACTCCCAGTATTGTTATGTTGTATGCTTTTTGCAGTTCTATTGTCTCAAATGATGTTCTGCAGTTCCACGTTCTCTAATATTAGACTAGATAGGCTTCAACATGTGTAGTATACTTTCACTCTATGTATTTGACTCAAATGGTTTCTGGCCTTCTTAGGTTTTGTCTGATTAGTCATGCTCATGTTTGCCTTAATATCGTGTCCTTTGACTGTTATGAGCTCATATTCATGCCTTGGATTTCTAGGACCTTTTGTAGAAACTGCTTGCTCAAAGTATGCTTTAATGAATCTCTTCTTACTAGATCCTTTATGTATAACCTATTGTTTTATGCAAACTGATCCTCGACTCTCCCATGTTATAGCATTGTCTTAATCTCTAGACAAGCACGTTTGTCTGCGATTTGTAACTCTGATAATTGTGTTCCCTGACTGGGCAATCCTGCACTCTTTAGCATTGCTTCTAGGATAAATACCAATGTGTAGTTCTCTCTCATGTGTGGTCGACTGGCACGAATGCTAATGTCTGTCTGTCTTGTTAGCCTATAGTTGACATGTTCTTTTCCCTACTATGAGTTCTTTAGAATCTTTGTACTATAGTTAATGTCCATCAGGTTAGGTTTCATGATCAACCGAGTATGTTTGCCAAATTGTGCCCACTAGCATGTTGTTATGCTGTTTGCAACCACATTCGCATTAGGTTTTCATGTTAAAACCTTCATATCAAGACTTTACTTTACCCGCTCCTTGTTCATGATTCTGTTAGACTATCATATAAAGGTCCTTAGGTTGTTTTTAGATTATGCTTTACTGAAATGGTTTACTGTACTATGATGGTCAATCTTGTCAGTATCAAACTCTGTTTTTGGAATTAAAAAGCATAAGCTTGCCTCATATGTGTCTTGTGTGCCTTTCCATTTACGATGATATTATTTATATGTCTTGGCTAGAGCTGTTAATGGTTAAAGAACTAAGGGATTAAGTTGTTCTATGAGTATTGTGTCACCTACATAGCTAAATTTAGTATCCATGTGGGTAAGTAAGTTATTCATTGGGCCTGGAGATGGGCCATGGGTGTTGTTGGACCTGGGTACTAGATTCAGGTGCACTCTAGTTATCCTTTGAGCCTGTGGTTTGGGCCTGCTATTTTTCCGGAGAGTAACACTATTGAAGGCCTGGGATGTTCCTAGGTTACTTTTATATTGGGCTTGTAATTGCTTTGGTGGGTTGGTATTCATTTCAGCCTATGTTTTGTCATCTTCAAGTCTGTATTATTTCATTCTTGAGCTTGTAATAACTTGTAATAACGAACAATTAGGGATTAGTGAAAATGGGGAACTGAGATACTTTATCGTTTGCATGAATGGGTAGAGATCATGCCTATAAGTTCTTGATAGCTTGTTTACTCATCACGTCTCATTCTATGGAATTATATGCACACAATGTTATGACTTGAATGGCTAGAGATCATGCCTATAGGATCCAAACTGGACTTTTTGCACTTAGATATCATGCCTCTAGGAACTCAAACACTTCACCTACTCAACCTGTCTAATGCCCGCACACTATCAGAAACATGTTTGTAAGAACCTAAGTGTTTCACTTTTTCGCATGTTTACTTCTATGCACTATTAGATAACATGCCTATAGGATACAACAATGCAATACCTTTACTTATCTAGATACCATGGCCATAGGGTCTTAACTAATTAGTCAATTGCTTCATGGTGCATTTGTACTGCTTCATTTAGACAGCATGCCTATAGGGATAAAGTGTTTAAAAATCAAGTCCAATTGTCAATTGTTAGAAATCCTGCCCATAGGATGTTTATTGACGCTACTAATCTTGTGTTTTCAAATGACTTCACTGCCTAATTATGCGACTATTATGCATATAGTGTACTATCACCTACCTAAGATGCATATCTATAAAATCAACATTAGTAATTCAGAATTGTGGGATTGTTTTCACAACCTTACTACGCAAACGATTAGATATCATGTCTATAGGACTTACAACGCTCTAATTTGCCTATACGTTAGTCCAGAAAATACAGCACTGCCTATATAATACTGGAATCCAGAATCACATAGAAATCATGCTTATATGACTTAACGATTCCAACACGTCTTAATGTCGTCTGCTGCCTAACCAGAAATCTGCTTGCATGCTTTCATGCTTATGTGTGGAGGTTACTTGAGCCTTTTATAGCAATTATATGCAGTCGTATCTGTTTTGCATGTCACCTAGTTTTATCATTTTGAGCAACCTAAGTAAAGTCTAGAACCACCTTATAGTAGGTCCAAAGCCTCCTGGACCATAGGCATGGGACGGGTAGTACACCCATAGGGTATGACTTAGAATTGAATTAGAATGCTTTTAAGAAAATAACTTCAACTTAGTAATCGGGTAGCAGGAGATGATAGTCTGTGCCCGATGAATAATATGAGCAACCTCTACTTTAAGGGAGTTTCAAAGCATTATTTATGTTGCACAGGGTGATCCTTTAGGCTAAAAAACTTAGGACCCCCCTTTTTTCATTTATGTACTTGTTATCTATATTTAGTCATTTAATATAGACTAATGTAGTTGCATCCTTGTAGTCATTAATACTTGCACCGATTCTCATATGTTTTAATAAGACTCTACAACCTCTGAACTTCTCTTCTATTTATTTGATCGCCTAGCCTAATTGTATAATCCACATGGTCTAAAGTTCGGCCGGGACCGATAGTTGTGGACCTCGAAGAGTGCCTAACACCTTCTCTTTGAGGTAATTTAATCCCTTACCCGATCTTTGGTGGTGTTGACTAGTAAAATAGAGTTATTTGCAACTAGGTGCCCTAACGCACCTTAAAAATCGTTAGGTGGCGACTCTTCTCTTTTAATACCTCCTTTTAAAAGAGTTGTCACATATCGAAGCCCGCATTCGCAAGAAAATGGGGCACGACATTTACCATCAAGAAAAAGTATCCATTACCTCGTATTTAAGATATGTTCAACTAGCTTCAGGGTGCCAAGGTGTTTTCCAAGATTCATTTGAGATCCGACTATCATTAGGTAAATATTAGGGCTTCAGATATCCCTAAAACTTCTTTTAAGACTCGTTATTGTTATTTTGAGTTCTTGGTGATGCCCTTTTGGTTGACTAATGCCCTTATAACTTTCATGGATTTGATGACCCGAGTGTTCAAGCCTTATTTGGATTCTTGATGATAGTGTTCATTGATGATATTCTGGTTTACTCCCACACGAGGTAAGAGCATGAGCAACATTTGAGAGCAGTGCTTCAGACTTTGAAGGATTATCTACTTTAGGTCAAGTTTTAGAAGTTTGTGCTTTGGTTGGACTCAGTTGCATTCTTAGGTCATACAGTGTCTAGTGAGGGTATCAAGCTTGATCCGAAGAAGATTGAGGTGGTTCAGAATTGGCTTAGACCTACTTTAGTTACGGAGATCCGGAGTTTCTTGGGTTTCTATCGCTGCTTTGTTGAGGGATTTTCATCTGTTTTAGATCCATTGACCAAGTTGACTCAAAAGGGTGTTTGTTTTAGGTGGTCTAATGAATGTGAAAGAGAGCTTTCAGAAGCTCATGGTTTCCTTGACTACAACTCCAGTTTTAGTGTTTTCCATAGGTTAAGGGCCTCATACTATGTACTGTGACGTTTCGTGCATTGGGCTTGGTGCGATATTGATACATGATGGTAAGGTGATTGCCTACACATCTCGTCACATGAAGACCCATTAGAAGAACTATTTTGTTCATGATTTGGAGTTAGCAAATATTGTGCACACACTCAAGATTTGGAGGCACTACTTGTAGTGTATGTCATGTGAGGTCTACAATGGTCACTGTTGCTAAACTCACACACAAATATATATGGTCGACAAGTAATATAGGACTGTAAGTCCAGATATCGTACCCGTAGGGACTTGTGATTAACTATCAACTAAAATAAACCCAAATAGTTAATCTATTCAAGCGAATCCTAAAGTATGAATAATTAACTGAAACTAATCTAGAGTAATAAACTAAGAGATTAAAGGAACAAGTTGGCGAAATTAGACACGAATTAAATGAGAGACGATATTCTAGAGCTATGGGTTAGCTAACAATCCCGTTGAGTCTTCCATTTAAATTGTCTAATTAATTTATCTAGTTTATTGATTAACATGGTTAATATTGCTTGCAGCCTTCTCCCGAAGTATTACTCGCCTATTCAAGCTAACCTAACGCCTATATTCCTATGGAATTAGGATTAACAAGAATGCATTAATAATTCCTGTATGGTAACCAAGCAAGGCGATTAGGTATATCCCTATCATAGCTGCAAATCCGTTCCCGATGCTCGAGTTCAAGATCTTGCTCTATTCAATCTTATTTGCAATCTAAAATTCCCTCTCTCGAGTTCAATCCTAGATTCTTAGATAGTATTCAACTGGTGATCAATCAATCAAATAATTAGGCACAAGATAGAATAAATAAACCAATTTAATAAAATAATAAGAACAATTCAAGCTTCAAACTACAACGTTCAAGTAGCACCCCACAACTATAGAGCTAATAAACTATGAAATTAAAGGAAGAAAAGAGAAGAGAAGACAAGAAAAACTAGTTAGAAGACTCCTCCAAGTGTGGTCCATATTCCCTAACATGAATTCTCCTTCAAAGTATGTTAGTTCTCCCCAAAATAGCTTTAGAACCCCTTTTATACATGTTGGGGGTGTGTAGGGTCAAAATCCCCAAGTCCCAGCTGAATTAGGACAAAATCCGCCCTTCAGCATCACGCTTGGTGCCGGGCGCCAACCTGGACAGTGAAGTTTTTGGTCTTCTGTAAATGAAATTTTGGTTGGTGCCTGGCGCCAACCTGTACACCCAACTCGTACTTCCTCCAAATTCTTCCGTTTTTACTTCAATTCGCATGCAAACTTTCCAAATCAATTCTAATTGACTCCTACACATAAATATCAAAGAATTAGCTTAACTCATTGCAATTACACATTAGATCAACAAAGAATAGAGAAAAATGTGAGGCAATTCATATACAAAAATACATGCTTTTGGCCGAACATTTGTCACCGCAGTCTTCAACACTTGTTTAAGTAGAAGGATTTAAATTTGAGGCAGCAGAGGTGGTTAGAGTTGCTGAAAGACTATGATATCACTATCTTATATCATCTAGGGAAGGCAAATATGGTAGCTGATAGCTTGAGTACAAAGTCAGAGAATGTGAGTAGTTTGACATTCATTCCAGTTGATGAGAGGCTATTGGCTATGGATGTGTAGGCCTTTGCCAACAGATTTGTGAGAATGGATATTTTTGATTATAGTAGAATTCTTGCTTGTTATTGGAGTGCATCAAGGCTCGCCAGTTTGATGATCCTTATTTATTAGTGTTAAAGGAAATAGTTCAGTGAGGTGAAGCCAAGAAGGTAATTATTGGAGATGATGGTGTTATGCGGCTTCATGGTCAAATTTGTATTTCAAATGTTGATAGTTTAAGGAATTTGATTCTCCAAGAGGCTCATAATTCGTGGTATTTCATTTATCCAGGTGTCACAAAGATGTACCGTGAATCGACACAATATTACTTGTGGTAGAAGAAGAAGAAGGACATTGTTGGGCATGTTTCACGGTATTTGAATTGCCAGCAGGTGAAGTATGAACATCAAAAACTAGGTGGTTTAACTTAGAGGTTGGTGATGTGTATTACTATGGAATTTGTGGTAGGATTTCCACAAGCTTTGAGGAAGCATGATGCTACTTGGGTCATCATGGATAGGTTGACGAAGTTCGCACATTTCATTCCAGCGATGACCTCTTACACTTCAGAGAGATTGGCTCAGATCTACATTAGAGAGATTATTTGCTTACATGGTGTTCCCATTTCTATCATTTCAAACCATGGCACCCAGTTCACATCGCACTTTTCGAGAGTTATTTAGCGAGAGTTGGGCACTCAGGTGGAGCTCAGCAATGCGTTTCACCCACAGACAGATGGCCAGTACGAACATCCTATTCAGATCCTTGAGGATATATTGAGGGCCTGTGTCATCGACCTTGGAGGCCATTGGGATCAGTTCCTACTATTGGCATAGTTTTCCTAAAATAACATCTATCAATCTAGTATTTAGATGGCGCTGTATGAGGCTTTATACGGTAGGCAGTGCTGATCTCCTATTGGTTGTTTTGAGCTTAGCGAGGCTAGGATATTGGGTACGGACTTGGTTCGTGATGTCTTGGATAAAGTAAAGTAGATTTAGGATCTCCTTAGGACACCATAGAGTAAGCAGAAGAGTTTTGTGGACATGAAGGTCAATGATATGGCTTATATGGAGAGTGAGAAGGCAATTTTGAAAGTTTCGTCTATGAAGGGTGTAATATGATTTGGGAAGAAGGGCAACTTGAACCCGAGATTTATTGGCCTATTTGAGATCTTGGAGTATCACGTCCCAAACCTGGTGAGGTGTGGCTGGCACCCGGTGCCGTATTGGCCTGAGCGAACCACTCCGTAACTCATGATCGCTCGACGAAAACTAGAACATACATAGGCTGACTTAGTTGAACTGATTCTTTCTGTAACTATTGTGGTCCAACATGGCCAGAACTCATAAATTATAACTGTAAGTGGGAAAACACTGTATCAGCGAGCCACCGTAATTAAAACACGAATACATATGGGCCGTCAAGGCCTTTGACATACTGTACATAATGAACTTGTGTCTACAAAGCCTCTAAGAGTATTTGATATCGAAATATTGTCAGGAACGAGCCCTACCCATAAGTCTTTAGCAATACTCTAACATGATGACTTATAGACTCGGCTGCACTCTGAATGAAGTGGAGTCTTACCGATACTTTGCTAAATGCTAACCTCGTCTACTATGAGGGCTCGTCAAGCTGATTAATTATACCTGCATGCATGAATGCAGTGTCCTCAATAAAAATGGACGTTAGTACAAATAATATACCGATTATGTAAGGCAGAGTTGAAATATAACAATAAGTCAATACCAATGAGAGAGATATAAGAATCAACCTGAACCTCTAAAGTGCCATTAAGGGCCATGATATGCATACCAATTATACTTATATATTTAATGCCTCTTTTATGGACTATTATCCAAATCATAACATGACTGCCCAACAGATCAGCAGTAACGGCCCGACCAGCCATAGCGCGTTGGTAAATGCATGACTGTCCGACTGGCCGTAGCTCGGTAGTTAATGCATAACTACCCAACCGGCCATATCTCAATGGTAAATGCATGATTGCCCGACTGACTGTAGCTCGGTGGTAAATGTATAACTGCCCAACCGGCCATAGCTCTGTGGTAAATGCATGAAGATCCTTTTATGATTGTTAGGACATCTTTATCGTATGACTTAATAAGGACTTAGGAACATACCTAGACATGCTTTGAATTACATTTCACAGAAATGAATAACGTAGACATCCTTAACTATTGAGAGTAGATCTATTTATAGAATAACTTTACGTTTACATTTCGTTACCTGGATCATGCCAAAAGAAGGAATGATTAGCCTTAACATACCTTTGTTAATAACGACTCAATATACACTGTCTGTAGTACTTCAACCTACATCAAGGTAATAGAACTATGGTTAATTCCATGGAAGAACTTAAAACACATTTCTAAGCTAGTAGCTCTTTTACGGAGAATTGGGCAACACTTCAACTATATTTCCTCACTTCGTCGAATTCAAAATAGCAACAAACAACAACATCAACAATATCAACAACTAATCTTATCCATTCAGCCCCTCAACAACGTAAGAACAATTCCAAAATTTCGAACAATAGTACAACAAGCGGCAAGCTCGGTTTGTGACTAAACCACTATAGTTTTAAACCTCTCTCCCTTCTAGAATTTATCAACAACATTAACTGCCACATATTCAATCATCCCTACTAAATTTCAGCTACAATACAACTTTAAAATGACCCCATAGCATTCCCACAAGTTCAGCAGCTCAAAACTGATTTTTCATATTACTAAAACATGTTTCTGACTTGTCTTTTCTTTCATATCGAGCAACACAACCAACAGTACATGATTAATCCTCTTCTAATATAAACCAGCCAACAGTGACACAACAACAAACAATATACTACTCTTTCAAAACTCACAAGTTCTAGTTTTTACGATTGAGTTACAAATCATAGAAGCTTAGGTAAGGGAAAAAGAAGCACAAACTTAACTTGGACTGAGTAGAACCCACGAAACCTAGTCCCTATTCATCCAAAACTAGTCCCCCAATGCAGCTACAATAAGGAGAAAGGAAAACTAGCAAACTATCCGGGTTTTCGGCTCTAGAATCACTTCGTATCACCCGCAATCACCTAAGATTTGTGTGGGATTTTTGGGGGAGGAGTTGTAGGGATTTTTGTCCTAGGTTTTGCTTAATGCTTAAAATGTGAGAGAATCATCCCATATAAAGGGCCCCTTGGCCTCCCTCAATCTGCCCCTTTTGGGGGATTTATTTGGTCCCTTCATTTAAACAAGTAGGTGACACACCTACTTGTCACCTACCAGTTTGCGCAGTCTCGCAAAAATACGAATATCTTTCAAGTCCGATGTCATATTGACAAACGCTTTAATATGATAGAAACTAGACTTGTAGACCTTGCATTTGGTGGGTGGATCACCCCATAAATCTAAGTATATTCGTAGTAATGCTTATTGATATTAGACCCAAAATTTAGTAAAATTTATGAACGTAACTTATGACGACTTTCGTTGACTTTTGTTTCATAACTCGCTCGACTTCAAAACTTAATACACTACTATCATACAACTAAAATACCTCATAACACCACCTTAATATCATGTTAAGAACCCTAGTATCACCCTAAAGTACGGATTATAACATTCCCAACTTGTCAACTTTCAACGAAACTTATTTTTATTGATTCGTTTAGCTTCTAAACCTTGCAACTCTCTTGGTACTTAATGATTATGATCTTAAATATTTGTAACCTCCAAATTATCATGATTAACTTACTTTATATACTTTCAAATAGGTTCTCTCTTCTGAGCTTACATCAATTGACTTATGACAAACGTTTACATACGAAAACATGGGGTATAACATCATTCCCTCATTTGGAACATTCATCCTCAAATCTTGGCAGATGCTTTTCTCAGTCTCATAACCTACAGATCTTACGAATACTTTAATACTGTCCGTGCCATCTAGGTAACTATTATGTGAATTAATTCGAAGGCAAAGGCAATCCCCCTCTTAGGCCTTTTTCTCACATCGCGACCTACAGTCATAATTCTTCCAATCTCATAACTGTACCTTCTATCATGCAACCTATATGACTATGTCCTTATATGCACACCTACATGACTCTTATCCCCGTTTTCCTCTAGCTTTTATCCAATCTCTAGGCCTCACTTTACGAACATATACAGAACTATGACAAGCTGTCCCTCTAGGCATCTATAGGTGTACTGAAGTTCTTTGCTTGGTATTTTGTTGAACTTACGATATTGCTATATTCTGTTTCATAGCCTCGATTTTCTATACTTATGGCTTTACTACATCTAGGTAGGTCATACTATACCCTAACACTTACTCCGATTTATTATTATCGAGGTCTGCTACCCAACTCTAGGATACTCTCTCGGTGCTTTTCCTATATGGATAAATCTAAGTCCTTTAGTGCTTCCTTATTAGTGTTCAGCTTAAGAATGATAGCCTAATCGCATCTCATACTTTGAAACTTTTATCCATCTATTGTTGATTTACCTTAATGTTGATCTATACTCTACCACTGATAACTTGAAACCACTTACGTAATACATTGTCACTAGAGCTCACGTCTCATCGGGGAAAATCTCAAGGTATTTGCCTGATCCACCTAGGGATGATACTATACTTCAATCGTTGTATTTCATAGCATCTCAACTTTATTCCTATTATGAGAGGCATTCTAATGTCGTGCAATTCATAAAGTCCCTTCTCGTTGAATAATTACTTCAATCAAAGGCTATATTTCTAAACATCATCCTCTTATCATTTATCACAATTACACTCTTATTCTACTACGAGGGAAGCATTCCATTTCTTCTAAATGCTCTGAGTCTTAAACTCCTCCGAGTTGTTTCATGATATACTAAGCTTTCTATAACATAAGGAAACCATAAGCTCTCTTGTTTTGATGGGCTTAATCTAAAGGCCTCACCTATTCTCATCACCTCTTCACTCACCTTTTCTTATCTTTACTCCTGCCTACCTAAAACCTTGCTTCTCTACCGTACTTTAGCTTGTAACCTACACGTATCTATTCATACTACTTGCAACCTTCATTTAACTTGCTAGCACCATAGATTTCCTTATATTATTTTGGAACCTTAAGCGAGACATCACATTGCCTCTAATTCTTCTTTGCTCTCGCAACTAGACCTCTCGATACCTGGAAGACATAGGCTGGAAGATATGCTACTGACAACACCACTATCATTTCTGGATACTGAATCACGGTGCTTCTAGCCCTCTATCTGAAGTTTGGACTATTCACAACCTTCTGTACTCTATTAGCTTGTACCTTCTTCACCTTTACCTTACTTACCTTTAAATCTCGCATTGTATCTTCTGTCGCTTTCATAATCTCCCTTCCACATAGGTGGAATTCACATCCACACCTCAAAGCTCCACTATAATACTTGCACCTCTAGTGCATATAAAACCCAGTGGAAGCTTAACACTGACTTCTTATGACTCAGCTCTATGGAACAATATCAAAACAAAAGAAGGGTAACATTTCCTAAATGCTCTGTAGCCTCTCCATTATAAGTGTGGCGCGCTACACAACTATGAGTGAGACTCTACTAGGCACGGATTTGTAGACTCCCTAGGACACGACCTACTCTGGTACCACTTTGTCACACACCAAACTTGGTGAGGCGTGGCTGGCACCTGGTGCTGTACTGACTCGAGCGAACTACTCTATAACTCATCATCATTTGATGAAAACTAGAACGTACATAGGCTGACTTGGTTGAACTCATTCTTTTTGTTACTATAGTGGGCCAACATGGATACAACTCATAATGTATAACTGTAAGTGGGAAAATACTGTATCAGCGAGCCATCGTACTCAAAACACGAATATACACGGACCGTCAAGGCCTATGATATATCGTACATAATGAACATGTGTCTAAGCCTCTAAGAGTATTTGACATTAAAACATTCTCGGGACAGGGCCCCAGCCAACCTATAAGTTTGTTGCAAAACTCTAACATGATTACTTATAGACTCGGCTGCACTCCGAATAAAGTGGAGTCTTACTGATCCTTTGCTAAATGCTAACCTCTTATACTATGAGTGCTCGCCAAGTTGATTACCTACATCTGCAGGAATGAATGCAACGTCCATAACAAAAAGGACGTTAGTATGAATAATGTAGCGAGTATGTAAGGAAGAACTGAAATATAGCGACAAGTCAACATCAATGAGAGATATATAAGAATTAATCTTAACCTATAAAGTGCCATTGAGGGCCATGATATGCATACTAATTATACTTATATATTTAATGCCTCTCTTTGGTACTTTTATCCATATCATAACATGACTGCCCAACTGATTAGTGGTAACTGCCTGACCGACTGCAGCGTGGTGGTAAATGCATGACTACCCGACCGACCGTAGCAGTGGTTAATGAGTAATTGCCCAACCGGCTATAGCTCAGTGGTAAAGGCATGACTGCCCGACCGACCGTAGCTCGGTGGTAAATGTGTAACTGCCCAAGCGGCCATAGCTCGGTGGTAAATGCATGTAGAGCCTTTTAGGATCATTATGACATCTTTATCGTATGCCTCAATAGGGATTTAGGAACTTACTTAGACATGCTTTGAATTACATTTAACTAAAATGAATAACGTAGACATCCTTAACTATTGAGAGTAGAATTATTTATAGAATAACTTTACGTTTACGTTCCGTTACCTGAATCATGCCAAAAGAAGGAAGGATCAGCTTTCTCATACCTTTGTTGATAACGACTCAATATACACTACTCGCAGTACTTCAACCTACATCAAGGTATTAGAGATATGGTTGATACCATGGAAGAACTTAAAACACATTTCTAAGCTAGTAGCTCTTTTACGAAAAACTTGGGCAGCACTTCCCATATATTTCCTCACTTCCACGAATTCAAAACAGCAACAAACTACAACATCAATAATATCAACAACTAATCCTACCCATTCAGCCCCTCAATAACGTATGAACAATTCCAACAATTCAAACAATAATACAATGAGTGGCAGGCTCGGTTTGTAACTAAACCACCATAGTTTTAAACCTCTTCTCCCTTCCAGAATTTATTAATAACATTAACCACTACCTATTCAATCATCCCTACTAATTTTCAGCCACAATATATCTTTAAAACATCCCCATAACAGTCCTACTAGATCAACAACTGAAAACTAATTTTTCAGATTACTAAAACACGTTTTTGACTTGCCTTTTCTTTCAAATTTAGCAACACAACAAACAATACATAATTAAGCGTCTTCTTACATAAACCATCCAACAGTGACACAATAACAAACATCATGCTACTCTTTTGAAACTCGCAAATTCTAGTGTTTACGATCGAGTTACAACTCGTAGAAGCTTAGGTAAGGGAAAAAGAAGCGTAAACTTACCTTGGACTGAGTAGAACACGTGAAACCTAGTCCCTATTCATGTAAAACCAGTCCCCCATCACAGCTACAAGAAGAAGAAAGGGAAACTAGCAAGTTGTCCGGGTTTTCGGTGCTAGAATCACTTCATATCACCTGCAATCACCCATGGTTTGTGTGGGATATTTGGGGGAGGAGTTGTAGGGGTTTTTGCCCTAGGTTTTGGTTAGGAGATTATGTATAAAATCTGAGAGAATATGCCCATATAAAAGGCCCCTTTTCCACCCTCAATATGCTCCTCTTGGGGGATTAATTTGGTCGCACGTAGGTGATGCACCTACTTGTCACGTACAAGTTTGCGCAGTCTTACAAAAATGCAAATATCTCTTATGTCTGATGTCGTATTGATAAACGCTTTTATGCGTTGGGAACTAGACTCGTAGACCTTTTATTTGGTAGGTGGATCACCACGTATTTTCAACTATGTTGGTTGAAATCCTCATTGATATTAAACCTAAGGTTCAGTAAAAGTTAAGAACGTAACTTGTGACGACTTTCGTCGACTTTTGTTTCATAACTTGCTTGACTTCAAAACTTAACACACGACTATCATATGACTACAATACCTAATAACATCACCTTCATATCATGTTAATCACTCTAGTCCCACCCCAAAGTACGGGTTATAACATTCTCAACTTGCCGACTTTCGATGAAACTTATTTTCTTTGATTCGTTTAGCTTCTAAAACTTTCAACCCTCTTGGTAATTGCTGATCCTGATCTTAAATATTTATAACCTGCAAAGTAACATGATTAACTTACTGTATATACTTTCAAGGAGGATCTCATTTATGAGCTTACATCAATTGACTTATGACAAACTTTTACGTATGAAAATATGAGGTGTAACATGGAGAGAGTAGGGGAGGTTACTTATAGGCTTGCATTGCCTCCCAACATAGAAGGGGTACATCTGGTATTTTATGTTTCTATTATTCACTGGTATCATGAAGATAAGTTATATGTTCTAGATTTCAGTACGATGTTGCTTGATGAGAATCTGAATTATGAGAAAGAGCCGATAGCTATTATAGATCGGCAGGTTCAAAAGTTAACATCTAAGGAAATTCATTCCATTTAAGTGCTATGGAAAGGAAAGACGACTAAGGAGGCTACTTGGGAGTCCGATTCCGATATGATGAGTAGATATCCACATCTCTTTACTAATTTAGGTACATTTCTATGTCTGTTCGAGATGAACATTTCTTTTGGAGGGGGAGAGTGTAACGATCCGATAGACTGTTTTGAGTTTTAGATTTTTGTTTCGTGATTTGAGACCATGAATACCTTCAATTGATGATTTATGATTTGTGTACATGGTTCATTTTAATTTTCGGAAAGATTAGATGTGTTTTTACAAAGAAATCTTAATTTTTGAACTTTAAAGTTATCGGAGTTGACCAAAGTTAATAATCTTGGTAAACGACCTTGGATCGGTATTTTGACAATTTCAATAGGTTCTTATGATAATTTTGTACTTGTACAAATATTTTGTTTGGGTCCCGGGTGACCCGAGGCTGTTTCGGCGCTTGTTGAAAGTTGGAATTTAAACATATGAACACTTTAAAATCTTTGAGTTTTGATGCTTGATTCTCGATTGTAGATGTTATTTTGATGTTTTGAGCTTTGGAGCGAGTTCATGTGAAGTTTAAATACATGTTTGAATGTTTGGATAGGGTTCCGAAGGGCTCGAGTGAGTTTTAGATGGATTTAGTTTTCATTACTAGTGCTGCAGTCATCGTAATTGCGATGTGATTATCACAATTGCGAGGTTCACAATTGCGAACTACACTTTAAATTTGCGAATTTTGGGAAGGGGAGGCAAGTTTCGCAATTGCGTAGTTAGGATCTCATTTGCGATGCTCGCAATTGCGAAGCAAGTGTTCCATTTGCGAGTTATGTTGCTCAGACATCTATTTGCAATTGCGACCCATTGTTCGCATTTGTGAGCTGCACAATTGAAAATAAAAGTTTGCAATTGCGGTGTCTATAGATGGGAGACAAATAAGGGATTTCAGGAGTTGCTCATTTTATTCTATATTTAAAACCTAGACTACACTAAGAGGAGATTTTGGAGAGAATCTTTTTCCCAGCTTCAACGGTTAGTAAGTTTAACTTGTTTTTGATTAATTTTTATTACTTTCCATAGATTTTTATCCCTAAATCTATGATTTCATAGAGTAGAAATATGATTTTTGGGTAGAAACTTAGAATTTTATATTTTAGTGATTTAGAACTCGATTTGAGGTCGGATCTCTAAACAAATCACATATTCGAACTCGAGGATGAATAGGTAATCGATATTTGGTCTTGATTTCGGATTTCAACCAAGTGGACCCGAGTTGACTTTTTGTTGAATTTTTAAATATGTTAAAGATCGAACCTTTTTGATACTAGGGTAGTTTCTAAATCTTATTTTGACTTATTAAACATTATTTGACTAGATTCGAATTATTTGGAGGCTTGTCCTTAAGGGTATGGTGTTGGATTGTTGATTTTGTTCCAGAAAAAAGTAAGTATCATGGTTAACCTTGATTTGAAGGTATTAGGATATAATTGGGTCTAATTGTGAAATGTTTTATGTGTTAGGGGTAGCGTATATGCAAGGTAACGAGTGTATATGTCTTATCATAGGTTAAAGCATGCTGGTAGAACTAATTTATTTTATACCTTTACTTGTTACATGCCTATACTTATTTCATGCCTTTTCTTGTTACATGTCTTTATTTATTTCATACCTTTGCTTATTACATGCCTTTATATGTCCTATGTCTTGTTTCATGCTTTACTTCTTACATGCTTTTACTTGTTACAAGCCTTTACTCGTTACGTGCCTTAATTGTTAATGCCATATTCACCTACACTTTATTGAATTGTGTGACCACTTGATTGTTCGCATGTTGATGATCTTTTTTGGGTTCTTGTTGAGTTACATGAGTGAGATTACCTCGTGGATATGAGATTTTTCATCATTTTCTATTTGTATTTATCTTTTCCTTAATGAATTATGCATATCCATTCTCCTCGATATCACGTATGAACCTCGTAGTGTTTGGTTGATTGTCAGATGTTTCTATATGAATTGGTATGTTGGATCGGGTTGTCGTTGCAATATTTTTATGATAAGGACTGGGTTGCGCGATGCAACAATAATATGGCCACGAGATCGAGATGCCACAGAAATAATATTTTATGTGCGTTGGATCGGGTTGTGAGCCACATGATATGTTATGAATTTTGGTGTTAATTTGTGATATAGTCTTTCTTTGTGTGTTTTGGTGATATTGTTCACGAACATTATTTCTTCCCCGTTGATTGAGCCGTTGGAAAGGTTTTGGTTGTGTTATTCAAGAAATGTGGCTATTACTTCTGTTATTGGATCCTTATTCTATTTTTGTCTTTATTCCTATTATTATTACTGTTATCTTTCTTGCTATTTCTTTTGCTTACTAACTGTACAGGTCTATATGGTAAGTGTTTTGTCACCGCCTCGTCACTAGCTCGTCGAGGTTAGGCTCAATACTTATATTAAGTTGGTTATACTCATACTATATTTCTGCACTTCTTATGCAGATTCGGACATTGGTATCAGCGGAGTCCCAAGAGGTGCTTAGCCGATACTTGGCAGGGGACACGAGGTGACATTCTCATCCGGAGGCCTTGAAGTCACCTTTCTATTATCTCCATTACTGTTTATTGTAGACAAGGTGGGTTGCTCTGATGGTAAGCACCCTCCACTTTCAACCAAGAGGTTGTGAGTTCGAGTCACCCCAAGAGCAAGGTGGGGAGTTCTTGGAGGGAAGGATGCCGAGGGTCATTTAGAAACAGCCTCTCTACCCCAGGGTAGAGGTAAGGTCTGCGTACACATTACCCTCCCCAGACCCCACTGGTGGGATTATACTGGGTTGTTGTTGTTGTTGTTACTGTTTATTGTACTAGACAGTATTGTATTTCTTGTAGACTTTATATTTAGTGCTCTTAGTAGATCATGTTTATTTTGATACTAAAACTTGAGGAATGAATTAGATAGTGTTTGGTTTTACACTTATTATTCATTTATGATCTTTCACTTTATATATATATATATATATATATATATATATATATATATATATATATATATATATATATATATATATATATTAATTTGCTGTTACCTGTTAGACTTGCTTCTTATTTTGGTGGGGATTTTGGATCGTGATTTTTGTTATAAGTTGCCCCTTTTGATTACAATCTGTTATAAATAGCTGTCATGCCGGTTGTCAATTTGTTGAAAAATATTTAAACTTTGTTATGTTTGGAGAATCAATTTTCCCTTTTGCATTACGGTCTATTATAAATAGCTGTGGTCTAGTGGCATTTACTGTTGTGATTTTGCCGGGAATTATTTTGTACTTTGTTATATTTGAAGAATCAGGTGTCTCTTTTGCATTACGATCTATTATAAATAGCTGTGGTCTAGTGGCATTTGCTGGTTTTCAATTGCCGGGAATTATTTGAAGTTTGTTATATTTGCAGACAATCAATTGTCCTTTTTGCATTGTGGTCTATTATAACTAGCTGTAGTTTAGTGGTAGTTGCCAATTGTTAATTATCCGGGAATTATTTGAACTTTGTTATATTTGGAGATTCGATTCTCCCTTTTTCATTACAGTCTACTATAAGTAGTTGTGGTCTAGTGGCATTTGCCTGAAATTATTTGGAAACATAAGCGGCACAATAGTGACTAGGAAAAAAAATTAACATGCAATATATAAGACTAATAAGCCCCATTATCAAGATGACAAAAACTACTTCCATAAACACAAAGACTGTCTACATACCATAAAAAAGAAAAACAATAAAACTAGTAGGGGTTGTTGTCATGAGGAAAGGCAATAGGGGGCTGTTGTAGTCTTCCACAAGCTTTCCTCAACCAGCAAGGAGTGCTGTAAGAATCCTGTGTATTATCCTATTATCTTGTTTGTTTCCTTACCGTCCTCACAACAATGTGACTAATATGCCGCACTTTTTGATTTAAGTCGAGAAATAACAAGTCTCAAAGTCCTGGATTGTTGCTTTACATGTCTCAGATCCCTCGGTATATTGCTAATCTGTTCAGATTCTAGTGCTTCTAGTTGCACTAGAAGAACCGTTGGCGTGGTTGGCAAGGCCGTCTGCATTTTGGCTATTTGGAGAGGAAGTAATACAAGAATTTTTTTTAGAATAAGATCAAACAATTATGTGCTTTGGGCTTCATTTATAGGAAAATAAGGGGAAGTATCTTTTCGATTTCAAATTAGTTCATTAATAGTTGAACCTTTAGTCTTCTTTTAGTCTTCTCCTCTAGTCATGTTTAGTCGTTAAAAAATTGCTTTGGGAGTGATAATCATAGTGAAGTTAATTTTCTATTCGCAGATATCAACTTCCGGACCTATACCAACTTCCGGAACCGCAATCCGAACACGATATCAATAAAGTCAACTCTCGGTCAAACCTATCAACCTTCCAAACCTTCAACTTTCCAACTTGCGCCAATTCAAGCCAAAACAACATAGGAACTTCCAAATCTAAATCCGGACATACGCTAAAGTACAAAATCACCATACGAAGCTATTGGAACCATAAAAATACCAATTCGGAGTCGTCTACCCAAAAGTCAAATTTCGGTCAACCCTCACAACTTAAGCCTCCAACCAAGGGACTAAGTGTCCCAAGTCAATCCAAAAATCTCCTGAAACCAAACAACAACTCCGCAAGTCACGTAACCACAAATACACATATGTAAAAGCATCAAACAGGAAAAACGGGGCTAAAAAACTCAAAACGACCGACCGAATCATTACATTACCCAAAACTTTTCATTTAACCCCAGGTTTATTAAATTATTGTCGCAATCCAAAACCACCACTCGGTCGTGATGTCGCTTAGCTCACTTGCTAGACAAGCCAAGAATAACAATAACGATTCAAGATACCGAACTACCAAATAATACAAGTCTAAAAGCCAAAATGTCATAAATAAAGACTGCGATGATATAATAAATCTTTCAGAATTAGTATACAGAGTCATGAGCTCTACAATCGAGGTACAAGTCTGATAAGATAAAAGTACTATATGAATAACAATAATAGTAACAAAACTGGAAAGAGACGCCAAGATCTGCGAACGCGATGCAACTCTACCTCATCTCTCATCAACTCAGGAATGGTCCAATACAGCTCTCATCGAGGTCTCACACTTGGATCTGCACAATGAAGTACAAAATATAGTATGAGTACAACTGAACTCATGTACTCCGTAGGTATCATGACTAATCTCAGAAAAGATGTCCCCAGAATCTGTATAAGTCATGAATACATACGAATAGGCAGTAGCAATACCAGAATCTAAGGCACTACAGGTCAATCTCATGGTACACTGAGAAAGGAGATATGCATAAACACGCAAGTCAAATTGCACAGAGAGAGAAATATAGAGAAGATATGTATTGTGTATCATTTCATTAACAAAAGCGGCATATAGAGAGGATATGCATAAAGAGGCATGGATACAAGTACGAAGCCAACATATAAAGGGGAACACACAAGGAATTTGCATATAGAGAAGATATATAAAACATCCAACGCTGAGGGACGGGATTCTCAGTCTCATTTTCACATATTTGAACCCTAGACTCGCTAGGAGGCGATTTTGATGAGGGAATTTCATCTAAAATCATTGGGTAAGTGATTTTGATCAATTTTTAACTATTTTACATGAATATATGTGAGTTTTAACATTAAAATTATGAGAACCAAAGTGAATATTTGAGAAACTTTGTCAATGTTTTGAAATATGAGAATTTGAGTTTTGAGAGTCGATTTGGACTCGGATTTTGAAACAAAATATATGTTTAGACTTGTAGGGTTATGGGTAGTCAGAATCTACCCTTGGACCCGAATTTTGACCAGGCAAGCTCGGGGTTGACATTTGTTGACTTTTGAAGAATTGTGCAAAGATCATTGCTTTAATTATTGGAATTGATTTCTCTTGCATTATTTGATGTTATTGAGTCGATTTTGGTTAGATTTGAGCTGAGCGGATGTGAATTTTAAAGAAAAAGCTATTTTAGAGTATTGATTGAGTGCCTTTTAAGGTAAGTATCTTGTCTAACATTGTGTGGGGGAACTACCCCGAAGGGATTGGTTTGTTTGTACTTTTGAACTACGTGAAAGATGTGTACACGAGGTGATGAGTATGTACACGGCCCATATGTGGAAATTTGACCGGTTTAGACTCTTAGGTTCTTATGTACATTAAAACGAAGTTGTCTTATCATATTATATTTTCCATTGCTAAATTTACCCTTACATGTCTTAATTGAAGTCGATTGGCTCATGTTCTACCCTTTGTTGCCAAATATACTCTTATGTTCCTTAATTTAAGTTGTTGCCTCTTATATTTCCATGTTATCTCTTCCGCAGTTGATTATCCTTAATTGAAGTTATTGTTATCTCTCCCATTGTTGACTTATCCTTATTTGCAATCATTGTTATATGTTACCTCTTTCATTGTTGACTTCTCCCTATTTGAAATCATTGTACATGATATCTCTCCTATTGTTGAGTTACTTCATTTGATACCGTTGTTACACACTATCTCTCGCATTGTTGAGTTATTCTTATTTAAAATCATTGTTACATATTGTCTCTCCTATTATTGAGTTACTCTTATTTGATATCGTTGTTACACCCTATCTTTCTCATTGTTGAGTTATTCTTATTTGACAACATTATTACTTGTTATGTCTTTCGTTGTGAGCTCGTTCTTCCATTCTTTGTATTTTGTAATTCTTATAATGATTTACTTTCCGTACTCCCGTGTGATTGTTGTTGTTATTGTACTCAGTGTTGTTGAGCCGAGGGCTATGTATGGTTGTGGTATTGAAATTGTCTTGAGGAAATGTTGTGGCATATGGGCACATGTGGTTTGAGTTGTTATATTGTGTTGTTATGTTTTTGGCACACGTGATATTGTTGAGAGGATTGTTTGGATGTTCGCACGTGAGTTGTCTGTGCTATTGTTATTATTGATATTTGAATATGCGGCATGACAAGGCGGGCTATATTTATATGTGGGCTTGCACATGTGGCGAGATAAGGCATGAATATTATTATGCATATGTGGCGAGGCAAGGCATGCATTTACTTTATTGTTGTGCACGCGGAGACACAAGGGGGGCTATGTCGAGGATGATTTGTGATGACTTGTGATGGCCTGAGGGCATTATTATTGATGATATTTGTGTAGTGGTGGGCCTACCTTGTGTGAGTCATGCAGTTTACGTTTTGTTGTGTTGTTTCCTATGTGCCATTCATTGTTTTTGCTCTTACTTGTTGACTCGAGTTGTGATAGAATACTTTCACAAGCATACACCGTAATTAATCACTCATATCAATTTAAGAAGATGAACCCTGATATTTATTGATCATTTACATGTATTATTGTATACTTGCCTTTCGTGTATGAGTTATACTATTGGCACATGAGTTGTTTGTACGGTTATGAGGTATGTTTACTCCTAGCACGTGAGTTGTCCATGCGGATATGAGCTATTGTCACTCTTTTAGAACGTGAGTTGTCCGTGCAGTTATGAGGCATTTATAGTATTGGCACGTGAGTTGTCCGTGCATCACTAGAGTTGTCCATGCAATTGTGATTTGTAATGTGGGCACAAGATGCCAAATGATTTGAATTCGTGATTGGGACTCGTGATTTATGACTTTGAGGCATGGTACTTCGGGAAAATTCTTGTATACATCTTGTGTGAAAATGGTTGTTCATTGGGTTGTTACCTGTTTTCCCTTACTTGGTTTCACCGGACTTTAACTGTATTCAGCTTACTCTACGATATTTTTATATGTTTGTTCCTTGTTTTTAATTGCTGCTTCTAGTTTTCTATTGCAAGTATTGTTTGTTATTTTTACCATACTTAGCTTTATATTGATATTGTTCCCTGTTAGTTTCTCATTCATACTTGTACAAGTTATTATCGTTAGTAGGTATTTTGACTGTCCCTCGTCACTAATCCATCGAGGTTAGTCTTGATACTTACTGGGTACCGCTGTGGTGTACTCGTGCTACGCTTGCTACACATTTTTTTGCAGATCAAGGTACCTTGAGGCGTGTTGATCATTAGATAGCCGATCGAGTATTGCTGTGGAGACTTCAATGTATATCTGTTGTTGCGTTCACAGGCCTTAGAGTCTCCTTCTGAAATTTTTCTTTGTACTAGGGGTGGGCGTCGATCGGTGCGGTGCGATTTGCAAGAAGTTCGATTCAGTTTATTTGGTATTCGGTTATTGATTTGCTACACCGACAACCGAACCAATATAACTTCGGTTGGTTCGGTGTTTGAAACTACGGTTCGATTGATTTTCGGTTTTTGTTCGGTCAGTTATTGTTCTAGTTTATCAAATACAAGATTCCTTTATGCGAATACTTGTATTTGATATGTACCCATAAAGGAATTTATGTAACATAATAGCTAAATAAATTTGTGTACGACAGCATAAATGCCAATGAATAAAAGGCAGCAGCCACAGCACAAGAAAAAGAAATGAAAAGAAAAGCTTCACAACGTCATGGGCATTGGGCAATCTTCTTTATATTTGAATCACTTTTGTAAAAAAATTGGATCCAGCCACTGCTGCTAACCTTGTATTTTATGACCTTAAAACCATCAAAATAACAAATATTTTTACAAGGTCATTTTGGGTTGAAACTAGCTTAACAAAACAATAGCTAGACAGGCTACCACAATCATGTATTTGCTTCTGAAATATGAAGCTTCACTCAGGAAAAAACATTAAGTACGGGCTGCTGCACTGAAGAAGTATTATTCAATAGTATTGTGATCTAAACAAATAATATTCTTCACAAAAGTGAGTTTTATGATTTATAGAACAAAATACATAATGATTTCAACATAAAAACTAGACAGAAACATATCAAACAATTACTGGGCAGAAATATTTTCATCCATCAAAGTTCTAACACAATATATGGCAACTTAAAGTCTTAGACACATAATAGTGACTATCACAAAAGCCATAATAAGTCTTACAGAATAGTGACTATCACAAAAGCCACCAAATAAGTTTGGTAAAAGGTCACCAAATAACACCAAGTGCCATAACCATACTTAAATAGTTAAATACGAATCTCCAATCTTGGATGAAGGAGGAGACACTTCTTCTCAATATGTTTCATTAAAGCAAAAGTTCCATTAACCTTCGGATTAAAATTATAAACTCGACCACAATGAACGTACAAAGCTTTGCGCCCTTTATTTTCTTCAACAATCTCAAAATGTTCCCAAATAGGCGATCTAGCTTTAGGACCGCGAGGCATGGTTGAACCTACAAATTAAAAAAAGATCACAAGTTAAATACAATCTTTATAACTAAAAATAACAAAAAAGATATCACAAAATAAGCAAATATTTAAACTTACCACTTAACTAACTTGCATCCCTTTCAACAATGCAAGTTTCTCTTCCACTATTTGCCATATCTAAAGATTATTTGACAAAGTGTGTGATATAACATAACTAAATTATTTTGCACTAAAAATCAGATTAAACACAAAAATCTTACCAAGTTCAAATTGTTCAAGAAACTCCAAATCTTTTTCAATATTAATAGGAGTACCCTCGCATCTAAATCAATCTTGAACAAAAACAAGACTTTGTACCAACCGAGGAGTCAATGAACTCCTAAACGAATCAAGAATGTGGCCATCGGTGCTAAATGCACATTTCGATGCCACACTAGAAATTGGAATGGCTAATACATTACGAGCTAGCTCAAGAAGAACATGGAATCTAGGTGCATTAAGTTTTCACCAATCTATGATTTTAAAGTCATCAGAATCAGGCGCAGGCTCTTGTTCTTCATTAATATATCTTTCCAACTCCGATTTACCACCCGCACTTCCATAGTCTTCCTTTTGTCTCTTTAATTGAAGCTTTGTTCTCACTTTTTTTGTTCTCATACTCACACACCCACTAGATGTATCAGATGTGTCATTAGATGAAGTAGATGTAAATGAAGATGATTGAAGATGATATCCTCTTGAATATTTTTGTTGATACTCTCCAAACAAAGAAGTCATATAAGCCTCCACTTCAGCAGTTATTTTCTTTCCTTCTTCATCCCCAAACATTTCCTCAAGTGCAAAACCAACATACTCCAATTTGTTACGGAAATCTAACACAGAAGCAATAAATATTATTTTATTCATCTTTCCGGGTTCATCCCAATATTTCTTAAACTTGTCTTCCATCCTCTCTGCCATCTTACTCAAACTAGTACCTTCACTTGCCAAACAAGCTTTCAAATGATTATCAAGTTCACATATATCCTCAAAATGACAATTAGAAGTGACATAACGTGAACCTGAAACTTTTTCGGTGAGCTCATGAAATCTTTCAAGAAACTTTATCACATTTCTTAAATTCACCCAATCATCACATTCGAGTGGACCTACAATATTCTCATCTTCGTAAATATGAGAAAAACGATTAGTAAAAAATCCATCATAAAAAAGATGAAACTTATCAAAGGCCTTCTCAAAATTTTGCGCCGTATCCAACATCAAGCAGGTGGAATTCCACCTAGTAGGAACATCTAAAGAAAATATTTTGGGATTCTACCTCTTGATGTACACACCACTCCTTAAACTTTAAGGTCCTTTGAGGTGATGATCTCACATACCTCACAATTTGTCTAATACATTTAACAGAAACATCGATTTCTTTTAAACCATCTTGCGCAATTAGATTAAGTATGTGAGCCATGCACCTCACATGAAAATTCTTACCACTCATCAAATTAGTTTTTCACATATCAAATTATTTAGACAATTCTTTGACCGTTACATCATTGAAAGAAGCATTATCAACCATAACAGTGAATACGTTGTCTAATTTCCGTTCATGCAAATAATTACCAATAAATTTCGCCATCTCATCACCCTTATGACTATAGATAGGGATAAAATTTAGTATTCTTTTATGCAATATCCAATCTCTATCAATAAAGTGACCAGTCAGACACATATAATTTATTCGTTGTAATGAAGTTCATGTGTCAGTGGTAAGGCAAATTTTTGGTTTTACATCTCTGAAATACTTCAATAGTTTTAATTTTTCTTCACCATAAACTTGAAAACAATCCCTCGTAATTGTTCTACGAGAAGGAATATGAAAAAAAGGTTGGGCGGTACTCATGAACTTTCTAAAGCCTTTCTTTTCAACAAAACTAAAAGATAGTTCCTCTATATTTATCATCTTAACTAAAGCCCTCGTAACTAGTTCTTGATCAAATTTCCATAGCACTCCTCCCTCTATTTGCCCATCTATTTTGAAAGACAATTGTGTTTGAGTCCTATCAACAACATTATTCGGCATTTTTGGATACTTCTTTAAATGCGTTTTCAAGGATGTTGTTCCATTCAATCATGAATCGGCCTTATAATCACGACCACAATATGTACACTTCGCTCTATCATCTCCATTTTCATCTTTAAAGTTTTCAAAATAATCACAAGCTTCCGACTCAGATTGTATGGATTTTCCTTTTTTTTGACCTTGACTAGTTTCAATTGAATTTGTGGGTAAAGAAGTAGGCTCACTTTTGATTGAACCCACCTCACTTACTCTACTTTCAACTTCTGCCATCTATAGAAAACTGAAATAAAAGAGAATTTAAAAAAATGTAAACACTGAAAAATGAAGTAGAAAATTAAATTCAAGTCTCTAACACCAATAATGCAATGAAGTAGAACACCGGAACTCTCAGAAGTCAGATCTTGTAATTTCTATTTCAACACTGGAAAAAATATTACCTGTAGAAGAAGAAGAAGAAATAGGGGATTGGCAAAGAGCAGACTAAGCAGTGGCCAACAGAGTAACAGTGAAGGCCAGCGGTTCAGCGGTAGTCGGATACAGATATGCAGCGGTAGACGTAGTCGCCAGTCGGAAGTCAGAAGTCAGAAGTCAGAAGTGAATTGAAGTAGTGAACCCTAAAATGAAAAATCCAATCTGATAAAATAAAGGGTGTTGGTCTTCGATAATATTAAAGACAAACTAAAGTCAATTACGATATACTTATTTACTTATTATTTTATTTGTTAATGATAATTGATAATAAGGCCACTAGGTCCAAACTCCAAATTGGGCTTTCAAAAGTCCTCCATAGTCCATATGTATGTTCCAGCCCATATTAGTAAATACTATGTTTCATATAGAATAGTTCGATTTTTTGGTTAACCGAATAACCGAGGCACCAAAACTGTAAACCGCACCGAACACCGAAGTTTAATAATTTTTAAACCACACACCGACTGAATAACCGATTAACCCGAAACTGAATTGAAATTTATAGTTCGGCCGGTATTATGCTCACCCCTACTTTGTACTTGTTTATTTCTATTCCGGAAAAATTATACCTAGAGATTTTCTAGTAAACTCAGTAGAGTTTATGACTTGTACTAACGGTTTTGGGATGTTGTATATCTACTTGGGAATAGTGTCTTTATATAGAAATTTATGGTTTATGTTTAATACTCAATTGGTTTAAATTAAATTATTAATTCAGTAAGTGTTAGGCTTACCTAGTCATAGAGACTAGGTTCCATTACGACTCCTAAGGAGGGATTTCGGGCCGCGATAAGTTGGTATAAGAGCTCTAGGTAAATAGGTGCTACGAGTCATAAGCAAGTTAAGCAGCATCTTGCGGATCGATATGGAGAAGTCTGTACTTATCTTTGAGAGGCTACGAAACTATTAGGAAACTTAACTTCTTTCATTCCCATCATGCGAGTTTATTGATTTCAGAGTTTGAGCCTTTGTAATTCTATTCTCTCACAGATGATGAGAATACGAGTTGTAGTTACTGATGACACTGCCCCTAGAGCCAGTGTTGATAGGGACAGGGTAGAGGAAGAGGCAGAGGCGAGGCCGAGGAGGAGAACATGCTACAGCTAGAGCACCTGGTAGAGTAGCAACTCAGGAGTCACCAGTAGCTCCGATTGAGGGAAAGGCACCAGAGGCGCCTGTTGCTACCTCGGGACTTCAGGAGACTTTAGCACAGTTCCTAAGCATGTTTGGTACATTGGCTCAGATGGTATTGATTCCAATGCACCATCTATTTCACAGTCCAGGGGAGGAGCTTAGACTCCCGCCACCGGCACTCCAGAGAAGCGGGTCCAAATTGGTCAGGTTTCGGGTGTCATGCCAGCACAACCTATTATTCCAGTTCAGCCTGAGGTCAGGCCAGGGGATTCTGAGGAGGAGCAACTGAGACTAGAGAGATTCAAGAAGTATCGTCCTCCTACTTACAATGGCTTAACTACCGAGGATGCACAGGGTTTTCTAGAGAAGTGCCACCGTATTCTCTACATCATGGGTATTGTAGAGACGAGTGGAGTTGCCTTTACTACGTTTAAGTTGTCTTGAGCACCATATCACTGGTGGCAGGTTTATGAGGAGGGTAGGCCATCGGATGCAGCAGCACTCAGTTGAACTTAGTTGAAGAGATGTTTTTGAGGGAGTTTATTCCCCAGACCATCCTAGATGCATGGCACATAGAGTTCGAGCAGCTGCATCAGGGCTCTATGGCAGTATCAGAGTATGCAATCAGATTCAGTGAGTTGTCCCATCATGCACCTGATTTAGTTTCTATAGTTAGAGAGTGAGTCCGCAGGTTCATTGAGGGGCTCAGTTATGGTATTCAATTCAGCATGGCTCAGGAGTTAGAGATTGATGTTCAATTTTAGCAGGTGGTAGAGATCACTCGCAGATTAGAGTGTATGCGGGGTCAGGAGAGAGAGGACAGGGAAGCTAAGAGGCCTCGTAGAATGGGAAGATCTACTGATCCCTATTTTGGAGGTAGGGTACATCATGGTAGAGGTTTTGTGGGTCAGCCAGTTCAGTTTGCACTTCAGTCTTTACGCGGTGTTTTAAATATTCATGGTTCCCACAGTACTTGTACCGGACAACTTCCACAACCATGCCATCGGAGAGGCTTCTTTGATTTTGGAGATACCAGCCACATGGTAAGAGATTTCCACCGAATCTGGACAGATGTGTCACAACGAGGTGTTGAGTCTATAAGTTCCGCTCCAATTGCTGCTATAACTGCACCGCCAACTAGGAGTGAAGGTCGCCCAAGAGTGGGAGGCTAGGCCCATTGTTATGCTTTTCCTAGTTGGGTGGAGGCCGACACACCATATTCTTATCCTCTTGCCTTGTGTGAAAATCCTCTTAAAAGGTCGTCACTCTCCAAGTCTAGGGCTCAAAATTTAATAAAGTGGGTAAAAGTCCTGAAATTTATCTCTTAAAAGGTCTCCCAAGGGGTATCCTTCACGAACGTGGCACAAGCCTCACGTTCATGAAGCACAAAATACACTGCCCAGATGGCCCTTTGCATTTGTGGTAGACACCTCGCGAATGCGATGCACATCCTACCTTCCTCTATGGGAACACGTCCAAGCCTTCGTGAATGCGAAAGATAACTTGTAATGACCCGATGGGCCATTTTGTGTATTTGAGCCACATTCCCCTATTGGATACTTCCAGTATGTGCATTTTTCATTATGTGACTTGCGGGGAAGGTTGATTTGTTTTTGGGAAGGTTTTGGAGTGAATTAGAATACTTAGTTCAAAGGTTGGAAGCTTAAGTTATAAAAGTTGACCGAGGTGTTTTGATAGTTTCAATAGGTTTGTATGGTGATTTTTAACTTAGGTATATGTCCAGAATTAGATTTGGATATTCCTAGGTTGATTTCGCTCTAATTAGTGAAAGTTGGAAATTTAAACTTTTGAAAGGTTCATAAGTTTGACCGGGAGTTGACTTTGAGAATATCGGGGTTGGATTGTTGTTCGGAAATTTGAATAGGTTCATTATGTCATATGAAATGTTTGTGCAACATTTGGGGTGATGCTGAGTTGGTTAGACTTGGTTCGACATGAGTTTTGAAACTTGGAAGTTAATTAGTTCGTTAAGCCTGAATTGAGGCGCGATTCATAGTTTTGATATTACTATATGTAATTTAAGATATCGAGTAGGTTCGTGTTATGTTTGAGTCTGGCTTTTGTGATTGGATGGGGTATCGTGGCCTCGGGAGTGTTTTGGATCGATTTTGGATCATTTGAGCTTGGTTGGACTGTTGAAGTCTACTGGTGTGTGGTGTGCTTCACGATCACGAAGCAGGTCTTTTGATCGTGAAAGCTTAATTTGGGCAGAGGCATTTTTGTCTTTCGCATTTACGATGGGGAGTTGCATTCTCGATGCTTTGGTGATTAGTGGCCTTTGCGTTTGCGACCTAAGCTTCGCGTTCACGTAGAGGAAGTCAGGCTGGGGCTGGCCAGGCAATTGGCTATCATGTTTGCGAGAAGCCGATTGCGTTTTCTTAGAGGAGTGGGCAGTTCATCCCGTTCATGGGCTGCGCGTTGCATTCGGGGGCTGCGTATCGCGTTCGCAATGAGTATTTCTAGGGCTGGATCTGTTTGTGCTTCGTGAACGCGAGTCATTGGCCGTGTTCACAAAGGGTATCACTGGGAAAATTATTAAAGATTGTATTTCGGGACTTGGACCCTTATTTCATATTTTGAGCCCAAGATTTGGAGAGGGGAGATATTGGAAGTGGAGTTTTGTCACATCCTAACCTTGGGAGGTGCGAACAACACACAATGCTCGAAGGCCCGTGCGAACCGACGTCCATTCTATTTCTTCCTCAATCATAAAATCTAGGCCAACGAGGCCTCCAAGTGCTACTGCCACAATCAAAAATAAAAACGAACGAGTTTGCAAAAGAACATATACATGCTATATATTTCATAACTATACCCGACAAGATTACAACCCATTATTTTACATACAATCAAACTCTAGTATACAAGCCTCTAAGAGGACCAAATAAAGTTACATATAAATAACTTGGTCGGGATAGGGTCCCACCATACCCAAAATGTTTGTGACATCTGCATCAGTACATATTGACTTCGAACAGCTATTCCGAAGGAGTGGAGAGGAATGAACAATTAGCTGGAACAACACCCTACTGGGGAGGAGCGTCACCGGGTCTATCTGTACTTGTGGGCATGAACACAACACCCAGAAGAAAGGGGCGTCAGTACGAATAATGTACTAAGTATGTAAGACTAAGAAAGTATATTAGCATAAGAGATATGAGTACTTGATTTCAACCTGAATACCGAAGACAAGCCACTGGCGGCACATACTGCTATATCCATGAGTCATGAAATGTATGCAAGCTTTTGTAAAATCAAGCCACACTTGGGTGTCATGCATTAATTACCATATAAATATATACATGCATGTACATTCAGACACTCTTTGGGGCATATCATCATATTTCACTCCATACCCGGCCTCATAGAGGACTCGATCATACCCGACCTCAGGAGGTCTCGGATGTACCCGGTCTCAACAGAACTCGGCGCAACTGGCCTCGGTAACCTCACATCACACCTCATCACTCCATACCCAGTCTCGTAGAGGACAAGGTCGTACCCGGCCACAGAGGGCTCCGTAACCTCACTTCCCACATCACCGTACCCGGCCACGTGAGGGCTTAGTAATGTATCATATTCTATCTCTTCGTATCAAACTGACCATTGGTTGCATAACAGGTGACGTACCCGGCCGACAATAGCGCGGCTTGGTAAAGTAAAATAGAGACGTATATATATATGTAATGCAATAGTAGTTTCAAGAGATAACAAGTTCTCCGAATGAATCATGCTCCCTGACCACAACATATCATCATGGAAACTATTTAGACTTTGAAAGAAATGCTACCAGCAAGAATGCACAAGAACATGATCGCATCATTGAGAGGGCGTAGAACTTCCAAACTTTACATTACATGAATTATTTAGAAAGGAGGAGAGGCTTACGCTAACTCATTCCAAGAAGGAAGGTGGCCCTACATACCTTGTCGAAGGTAGTTAACTTTGCTTCCAACGAATCTTTAGAATTAATACCACCAGATGATAGATGTTATAGCAACGATTTTTCATATTCCTCAAGCTAAATCTTAACTGATTCGGTCTTCTGATTTAGTTTAGTCTATTTGAAGCTTCAAAAGAGATTTGAGAGCGTTTATGGGTGAGTTATAGTGAGTGATGCTTCTAGAAAACGAATGAGAGAAAATTAGCCTCATGACCTTTTATATACATGTACCAAGCATAGGTAACTCCATCGCAAAATGGGTCACCATGCCCCAGTTACAGTGCCCGGTGAGACATTTGGTGCAAGCTCCGTCAAATGTGTAACCTTCTTTGCCTTCACATGCATCTCTGACTGACTGGTCGCGCAAGAAACCACACTTGCCAAGCTTTATTTAGGTGTGGGGTGTAGCATGATCTTCCCCTTCAGAACATTCGTCCTCAAATATTGAATCGTGGTCCATTAGGATAGCCTCATTGTCGCCTCCCATATTGCGGAATAAATGCGGGTACCTAGATTTCATATATTCTTCAGCTTCCCACGTCACTTCTTCCTTGCTTTTGTTCCTCCAAAGTACCTTAACCAAAGTCAAATCTTTAGTTTGCAGCTTACGAACTTGACGATCTAAAATAGCCACCGGCACTTCTTTGTAGGATAGATCTTATGTGGCTCGAACATCTTCAATAGGGGTGATATGTGATGGATCACCTAAACACTTGTGGAGCATAGACACATGGAATACCGGATTTACTGCCTCCAACTCCGGGGGAAACTCAAGCTTGTAAGTCACCTGGCCGACTTTCTAAATAATTTGGTATGGCCCAATATACCGAGGGCTGAGTTTGCCTCTTTTACCAAATCTCATCATGCTTTTCATCGTTGACACCTTTAGGAATACCTAGTCTCCCATCGCGAACTCCATGTCTCATCATCGGTTATCTGAGTAAGATTTCTGCTTGCTCTGGGCAGTCAATAATTGATCTCGAATAGTCTTTACAATTTCCAAAACTTGCTGCACCAACTCAGGGCCTAGTAACTTTGTTTCACCCACCTCGAACTAGCTGATATGAGATATGCACTTTTGTCTGTATCGGGCCTCATATGGTGCCATTTGAATACTAGCATGATAACTGTTATTGTAGACATATTCAATGAGTGGTAGATGGTCTTCCCAATTTCCCTTGAAGTCTAAAATACAGGTACGTAACATTTCCTCCAGTATTTGAATGGTGCGCTCGGCCTAACCATCTGTTTGTGGATGGAAAACTGTGCTAAGGTTGATCCTTGTCCCTAATCCTTTATGGATTGATTTCCAGAAGTTAGTTGTAAACTAGGCACCTCTGTCCGATATGATAGAAACCGGAACCCCATGGAGTCGAACTATTTCTTTAATATACAACTTAGCACAATCTTCAGCCGAGAAAGTAGTCTTTACTGGTAGGAAATGAGCTGACTTGGTGAGGTGATCCGCTATGATCCATATGGAATTAGATCTTTGTCGCGATCGAGGCAGTCCGATAATGAATTTCATATTGATTACTTCCCATTTCCAGGTTGGAATCATCATGTTTTGCAGTAGCCCTCCCGGTTTCTGGTGCTCAACCTTAATCTGTTGGTAATTTGGACATCAAGTGATGTATCCAGCAATGTCCCTCTTCATACGTTCCACCAGTTAGATGTCGAAGATTGTGGTACATCTTGGTTGACCCTGGATGAATGGAATACCGTGATTGCTGAATCTCTGCCATGAATTTCTCTCTGAGTCACCCGACATCATGTACACATAGCCGACCCTTTCATCTAAGGACCCCGTCTTTGGATAACTCGAACACTTGCTTCTTTTGAACGAGGATGCTCCCTCTTATCTTCACAAGGCTTGTTGATGACCAATTTTGACCCTCCCTTTTAAAATTAATTTATTTATACTTAATGATTTGCAATAAATGTGCTGAAAATATTTTCTAATCAATAATACCTATTTTATATAAATATAATAGGAAATTAGTAATTAATAATATTAAATTAATAACTTAGTATTAAATATTTATAAAATATATTACTCTTACTATAGTTGAAATTATTAAAACAACTTCTATATTACGATACACGAGTTTTATAATTAATCCTTGATTTTTAATTATCTCGCTTATTATTTAAATAATCCAAAATTAACTTCATAATTTGGGTAAGTAATGTCTTTAATAATTAATTAATTAATTACAGTGATTTATAGTGTATTTCACGATTATATTTTTATTACATTAATTAGAATTAATTAAGTTTAATTAAGTTAATTAGTTAGAGGGGTTAAAAGACTAAAAAGGCTACAATTGCAAATGACCAATCAAATATAATGTGGATAGTTATTAAATCAAAACCAACCCAAAATACCAGCCCAATCCCCACCTCACCAGGTCCCGAAATTTCCTCTCTATTCCACTTTGGCAATCTGTCTAAACCATTGAGAGCAAATCAAATTGCACCACGTCACTCCTCAATCCGACTCACAACAATCACACACTCAATGTGGGCCGTCGATCCATTCCATTGACGGATCACGTTTATTCTCGCTTTTCCCATTATTTTAAACCTTGAGTGAGATTATATCCGCACTGTTGGATCACACAGATCCAATGGTCCCCATTGTTTCACCAATAATGTTTTCTATATATCCATATGGCATAAATTATTAGGGTCGTTTATTAAATGATCCAACGGCCTAGATACCGTCTCTCGCCTTAAACCTACAAGACCAAGTAGAGGGTCTGAAACCATAATCATTTCACTCTTGAACAACCGCTCCTCTTTCCAAAAACTCTCTTTAATCTCTCAACCTCCCCACACCCATCAATCCCAAATCCTTGCACAAATCTGTGAAGGGTCATAAAATTAAACCACACAACACTCACTCTATCACTTACACCGACAAATACCACCGGATAATTTCCTTTTTCATCAGTAGATTCAAAATTCCCAAAGCTGAAACCCTAGGCTCAAAGAAGAAAATCATCTGATTTCTTCTTCGTTCTTTCGAATCAAGAACACATGACCATCCATTTTGTACCTACACAACGAATCCTACTGTCTCCATTCCATTTTCATCGATAAAATTCAAAAGCCCCAATTCGAAAACCCTAGACCTAAACAATAAAATTTTAAATCGTCTGATTTTTCCTTGTGTTCTTTCATATCGGAAGCATGCGTGAAGGTTTCATAGGCTTCATCATGATTATTCGATGTCTAGAGGTCAAACGTAGTGACCTCTAAATATTGAGGCTTTGACTGATGGCCTTTCAACTCAACAACTATTTCCTCTTCTCAAGTAAGTCCTTTTCCCTCTTCTGCTTCTAATTGTACTTGCTTTACTACCATAATATCGACCATCGTCATCTTCCACTACCTACATTCAAATATGTTAGAACCCTAGGAATTGAATGCTACTATAAATTGGAGCTTTAATGGCTCACCTAACACACCAATATAAAAAACGAACAACACCTAAGAGAGTTAAAATCTTTACACTTCCTCATTGATTTTCACTTTTTCCTTTCTTTCTCCAGCTATGAGTTTCTTTATTATTCGAGCTTGCATTTTGATTCCTAAACGGCTAGACGAAGCTCTTATTTGCTTTGCTACTCCATGGAAGTTCAATTTACACTAACCCACCCTTTCTTTCGATTGTTTATGTGGTTTTGTGCTTACAATATCTCTTTCTGTTGATTATCTTTTGCTTATGATACATGTTATTATATTGTGATTGATTATCATGTCTTGCTCTCGTGTGTTATGTAATGACCCGACCGGTCGTTTCGCTTCCTAGATCCCCATTCTCCTAGATAAGACTCCCCATATGTGCTTTTACTGTTTTACAACTTGCAGGGATGGTTAGTTCGGGTTTGGAAGAATTCTGGTTGAAATCGGAACACTTAGTTCCTTATTATTGGTTGATGTTGTGTTAAGTATCATTCTATTATTCTCTCACAGATGGTGAGAACACGCACGACAGATGTACCTGATCATGGAAGAGTTGCTCCCCTGTTGCTAGAGGTCGAGGCAGAGGCCAAGGGAGGGCTCCAGCTCGTGGTAGAGGACGAGGTAGTCCTAGAGTTGTTCTAGTCATGCTACCAGTGGATCCAGTAGAGTATCCTATTATCGAGGAGCAGGGCGAGATTCCTGTAGCAGAGCCAACCCCAGTGGATTTCATGTCTGCACCGGGATTCCATGAGGTCATGGGACGTATGCTGCAGTTCATGGATTCTATGACTAGGGCTGGTTTATTTCCAGCAGACCCAACAACAGCTGAAGAAGGAGGGGGAGCACAGACCCCTACCGCTCAGGCTCCAGGGCATGCAACTTTCGTATATCAGACCCCGGGTACACTGCCCATGGGTGGAGCTCAGCCAGTTGCAGCAGCTATACCTCAGCCCAGACCAGTTGCGGCCGGCGATCCGCAGAAGCTATTGGACTGATGGACCGGGCTTCATCCTCCTGTATTTTGGGGTGAGGTTTATGAGGACCCCTAGGATTTTATTGATCGATGTAGGGACAGAATGAACAACATGAGTATATTGGAGTCCCACGGGGTGGACTTTACCACCTTTCAGCTGGAGGGTAGGGCCCGTAGATGGTGGTAGTCCTATATTCTTGGCATACCAGTAGGTTCTCCTCCCATTACTTGGGATCAGTTCACATGCCTCTTCTTGGACAGATATATTCCATCCTCTCAGAGGGAAGAGTTGCGGTTTCAGTTCGATAAGCTTCAGCATGGCCAGATGTCGGCGACCGACTATGAGGCGAGATTCTCTGCGTTGTTTCGCCATGCACTTATGATACAACCTACTGATGCAGAGAGAGTGCAGAGGTTTGTTGCCGGTTTGCACTCCAATATCCTAGCCACCATGGATCGAGAGGATGAAATGGGGTCTTCTTACAGGCTAGTTATGGAGATAGCTCAGAGGATCAAGGGTGTCCGTCAGCGGAGCCGAGAGTAGGCAACGAGGGATAAGCGGTTTCGATAATCTGGAGATTTCAGTGGTGCCCTGGCTGGGGGCAGGGGTCAGGTTTTAATGGGTCAGTCCAGCAGGCCATGTTAGAGAGCTCCTACCGCCCACCAGCTATTCAGGGATCCTCCAGTGGGTATTTGGGCCATCAGTGTCAGACTTCAGGTCAGCGGTCTACTGTACCGAGAGGTTGTTTCGAGTGTGGGGATCTTAGTCATGTGCGAAGGTTCTGCCCTAGTCTTCAGGGCAAGGCAATGCAGCAGGGTCATCAGCTTGTGATTATGGCACCAGTTTCCCTACCAGCCGTCTGGCCTCCCAAAGGCGGATGGTAGGTTAGTAGGGGCCGTCCTAGAGGTGGAGGCCAGCCAGGAGGCGCTCCAGCCAGATTCCATGCCTTTCCATCTAGACTAGATGCAGTAGCCTCAGATACCATGATCACATGTATTATTTCTGTCTGCAGTAGGGATGCTTCGGTACTATTTGATCCATGGTCTACATATTCATATATTTCATCTCCATTTGCTCATTTCTTGGGAGTTCCTCGTGAGTCCTTGGGTACTCCTATTTATGTGTCCAATCTAGTGGGCAGTTCTATTATTATGGATCAGATCTATCTGTCCTATATTATTACCTTCTGTGGTTATGAGACTAGAGTGGATCTTCTGTTGCTCGTTATGACCTACTTTGAGATCATCCTGGGCATGTACTAGTTATCTCCATATCACACCATCCTTGATTTCCATGCCAAGACTTTTACCTTCCCAATGCCAGAGTTGCATAGATTCGAGTGGAAGGGCTCGTCTTTCAGTGCACCTAGTCGGGTTATTTCATTTCTGAAGGCTCGACACATGGTCGATAAGGGTTGTTTGGCTTATCTAGCGTATGTTCGATATACTACTACAGAGACTCCAACGATTGATTCAGTGCCCGTAGTCCGGGAGTTCTCCGATGTGTTTCCTTCTAATCTTCTAGGCATGCCACTACATCGCGATACTGATTTCTGTATTGATTTGGCTCCATGTACATAGCCTATCTCTATCCACTGTACCGCATGATCCCGAAAGCGTTAAAAGAATAACTTGAGGAGTTTCTAGCAAAGGGGTTTGTCTGACCGAGCGTGTCTCCTGGGGGTGCACCGGTGTTATTTGTGAAGAAGAAATATGGGGATATATGGATGTGTATTGATTACATCCAATTGAACAAAGTTACCATTAAGAACAAGTACTCGTTGCCGCGTATTGATGATTTTTTGACCAGTTGCAGGGTGCTAGGGTGTTCTCCAAGATCGACATGAGATCGGGGTACCATCAGTTGAATATTCGGGATTCGTATGCTCCGAAGACGGCTTTCCAGACTAGATATGGCCATTTTGAGTTTCTAGTGATGTCCTTCAGATTGACTAACACCCCGACATCGTTTATGGATTTGATGAACCGTGTGTTCAGGCAATATATTGATTCATTTGTCATTGTCTTCATTGACGACATTCTGATCTTGCGGGAATAGAAGTTATATGCTATGTTCTCCAAATGTGAGTTCTAGTTAGATTCTGTGGCATTCTTGAGACATGTTGTATCATGCGAGGGTATTAATTTAGATCCCAAGAAGATCGAGGCAGTTCAGAGTTGGCCTCGTCCTATATAGCGACTGAGATCAGGAGCTTCTTGGGATTAGCATGTTATTATTGCCGGTTTGTGGAGGGCTTCTCATCTATTGCAACACCTCTGACTAGATTGACCCATAAGGGAGCTGCGTTTTGATGGTCAGATGATTGTGGGGCGAGCTTTCAGAAGCTTAAGACCGCATTGACTTCAGCACCAATGTTAGTGTTGCCTTCCGGTTCAGGGATGTATACTGTGTATTGTGATGCTTCACACATTGGTTTGGGTTGCGTATTGATGTAGTAGGGGCGAGTTATTGCATATGCTTCATGTCAACTTACGTCCCACGAGAAGAATTACCTTGTACATGATTTGGAGTTGGCCACGATTGTTCATGCTCTCAAGATTTGGAGGCTTTATCTTTATGGGGTGTTCTGCGAGGTTTACACCGATCATCGCAGCTTGTAGCATTTGTTCAAGCAGAGGGATCTCAATTTGAGGCAGTGCAGGTGGCTTGAGTTACTAAAAGAGTATGATATTATCATCCTTTTATCATCCCGGCAAGGCTAATATAGTTGCAGATTCCTTGAGCAGAAAGGCGGAGCATATGGGCAGTTTGGCATTCATTTCAGCAGAGGAGAGGCCACTAGCTTTGGACATTCAGTCCTTGGCTAACAGACTTGTGAGGTTGGATATTGCAGAGCCCAACCGAGTTCTTGCATGCGTTGTTGCCCAGTGTTCACTATTTGAGTAGAACAAGGCTCGTCAGTTTGATGATCCATACTTCTTGGTTCTCCGATAGATGATAATGCAGGGTTGTGCTAAGGAGGTTACTGTCGATGAGGATGGTTTTCTACCACTCCAGGGTCGCCTATGTGTTCCTAATGTTGATGTCTTAAGAGAGAAGATCCTAGAGGAGGCACACAGTTCTGGGTAATCTATTTACCTAGGTGCTACGAAGATGTATCGTGACCTGAGGCAGCATTATTGGTGGCGGCAGATGAAGAAGGACATAGTTGAGTATCTAGCGAGGTGCATAAACTACCACAGGTTAAGTATGAGCATTAGAGGCCAAGTGGCCTACTCCAGCATATGACTATACCTGAGTGGAAATGGGAGCGCATTACTATGTACTTCGTAGTTGGGTTGTCGTGGACCTTGCGGATGTTTAATGCAGTTTGGTTCATTTTCGACAAGTTGAACAAGTCGGCACACTTCATCCCGGTAGTGACTACATATTCTTCTGAGAGGTTGGCCTAGATTTACATTCAGGAGATTGTTCGGTTGCATGGTCTACCTGTCTGCATTATATCACATAGAGGCCCTAAGTTTACTTCGCATTTCTGGAGGGCAGTATAGAGTGAGTTAGGGACCCAGGTATAGCCCAGCACAACCTTTCATGCACCGACCGACGGGCAGTCAGAGCAGACGGTTCACATCTTGGAGGATATGCTCAAAGCATGTGTGATTGACTTCGCAGGGCAGTGCGATTGATTCTTGCCTTTGACCAAGTTTTCTTACAATAACAGTTATCAGTCTAGCATCGAGATGTCTCTATGTGAGGCTTTATATGGTCGGCGATGTAGTTCGCCCATCGGATGGTTTGAGCCCGGCGAGGCTAAGTTATATGATACTAATTTAGTGAAGGATGCCTTTGAAAAGGTAACATTGATTCAGGAGTGACTTCGCACGGCATAGTCCAGACAGAAGAGTTACGTGGATCAGAAGGCGCGTGATTTATCATTTATGATGGGCGGGAAGGTTCTCTTGAAGGTCTTGCCGATGAAGGGAATCATGAGGTTCGGAAAGAAGGGCAAGTTGAGCTAGAGTTTTATAGGTCCGTTTGAGGTGTTGACGCGTGTTAGGGAGGTTACTTATGAGCTTGCTTTGCCTCCCAGTCTATCGAGAGTTCATCCGATTTTCCACATGTCTATGCTCCGGAGGTATCATGCTGACATGTCGCATGTGTTAGACTTCAGCACAGTTCAGCTAGATGAAAGCTTGGGTTACGAGGAGGAGCCAGTTGCCATTTCCGACATACAGGTTCCCCATCTAAGGTCCAAAAATATTTCTACGGTAAAAGTTCAGTGGAGGGGCCAACCAGTCGAGGAGGCGACTTGGGAGGCCAAGAAGGACATGCGGAGCAGATATCCATATCTATTCAGTACTATAGGTATTATTCTCGACTCGTTCGAGGACGAACATTTGTTTAAGAGGTGGAGAATGTAATGACCCGACCGGTCGTTTCGCTTCTGAGATCCCCATTCACCTAGATTAGACTCCCCGTATGTGCCTTTAGTGTTTTACGACTTGCGGTGATTGTTAGTTCGGGTTTGGAAGAGTTCGGGTTGAAATCGGAACACTTAGTTCCTTGTTATTGGCTTTAAAGGGTTAAGTTTGACTTGGGTCAACATTTTTAGTATAGGTTCATATGATAGTTTTGGACTTGGTCGTACATTCGGATCGAGTTTTGGATGACCTGGTAGCGTTTCGGCGCATAAAGTTGAAAGTTGGCGCATTGAAGGTTCTAAAGTTCTTTAAATTTGGGTTGGAGTAATTTTTGGTGTTATCGAGGTCAGTTTGTGATTCTAAACCTGGGAATAGTTCCGTATGGTGATTATGACTTGTACGCAAAGTTTGGTGTCATTCCTAGTATTTTATGTTTGAATCGGCGCGTTTGAAGTAAGTTGGAAGAATTTGAAGTTCATAAGTTGATCCTATTGGTTTTGGGTTGCGATTCTTAGTTTTAATGTTGTTTTCTACGTTCCGAGGGTGCGAGTGAGTCCGTTTTATGTTTACAAATTTGTTGGTATGTTTGGACTGGGCCTCGGGGGCACCGGATGCCATTTGGACGATGGGCGGAAGTCGTTTTGCCTTGGATGAACAGCTGAAGCATCAAGCTTCTGGTGCAATCACACTTGCAGAGGGCCAGCCTCAGGTGTGAGCTCGCATTAATGAGCCAGCAGCCGTAGAAGCAGCCCGGCATGGGCAGCCCAAAACCTGCAGATGCGGGACATGGCGCGCACTAGCGAACGCGCAGGTGTGATGGAAGCAACCGCAGAAGCGGCCAAAGCCGCAGGTGCGGCACGCGTGTCGCAGCAGCGGTCCCGCAGAAGCGGAGTCGCAGAAGCGGAAGTCCTGGAGGCAGTGAGGTTCATTTATTTTGGACTTAGGTCATTTTTGGTTCATTTATTTCACTTTTTGGGGCGATTTTGGAGCTTCCTAGAGAGAGATTTCCGCCTAGATATTGAAGGTAAGTAATTCCTACCCAATGTAAGTTAAATACATAGATTATGGGTAGATTTAAACTCGTAAAATTGTGAGAATTTTGGGTTTAGATGAAAAACCTATGTTTTGATAAAACTTGGATTTAACCACGAAAATGGTTATGAGATTGAGTGAAAATTATATATTTGAGTTCGTGAGGTTATAGGTAACACCTCTTCGAATATTTTCGGAATCCGGGCCCGGAGGTGAATTTTAAGAATCTTTCAATTTGGGTTGGGTAATTATTCTAATAGCTAAATCATTAACTTTTGAGCGTATATTGATTCATTTATACAACATTTGACTAGTTTTGGATTGTTCGGCACTGAGTTGAGGCTTTAGGGTGAATTTGATGCCGGAAAGCGAGTTGTGAGACAAGGTAAGTCTCTTGCCTAACCTTGTAAGAGGGAATTTGCTCCATAGGTAATTTAAATTGCTATTTGCTTCTAATTGTGGGGGCTACGTACACACGAGGTGACAAGAGTCCGTACGTAGCTACTAACTATGCTTATGTCCGGATAGTTTAGGACCCTAATCATGAAATACATGTAATATTTGTACCCTACGTGTTAATTAAAGTGCCTAAATTATGTTGAAACTTGATAGAGGAATTGTAAAAGACCGAATTTCACTTACTGGAGTTTTGGCGGGTTAGTTGACCATTAATAATAATTGTGTTTCGTTGTACATTAACCTTGTATTAGCTCTTGAATCGGTTGTTCATAAAGTATCCTCTCTTCTTGTGGAGTGGGACGAACGCCTCGGCAGTAGATAGATGCATCTATGGTTCGTGCCACTCGACCCTAAGCAGTTTACACATTATTCTGGATCGGGCCGAACGACCTCGGCATAATCGTGCGTGATAACACTCAGAGTTTAATCATATATTTGATATCTTTTCATGGCTTGAGAGGCTAAAATTATATAGGACATAAATTAATTAGGGACTTACCATGTGTGAAAGAATTATTTACTTCCTGCTTGTTATCGAGTTATTATTATTTTTTACATAACCCATGCTTATTTAGAACTTCTGTATTTCTTTATTGTTATCACATAGTAAGTGTCGATGTCAACCCCCCATCACTACTTCTTTGAGGTTATACTTGAAACTTACTGGGTAAGTGCAAGATTTGAGGTAGGTGCATCTAGCGGTCACACTGGCGCGCATCCCCGATACCCTGAGGCCTAGTGGTGCGCTGCTTCCTGAGCCGTTCTACAACACCTAGAGCCTCTCTTTTGTACTTATTTTTTGTCTATTTTACTTCAGATAGTAGTTAGAGTTTTGTATATTCTACTAGTGTTCATACACTTGTGACCCCAGGTCTTGGCACTCATTCTAGTTGACTTTATGGTTTTGGAGTATTTATATATCTATAATTGCACTCAGTTGTTTTCATTTTATTTATTAAACTTTTTACCTCTTAAATCTCTTAATAAATGAAATTTAATTTATTGAAAACTTGTTAAAAAGAGTAATCATGTAGTTAGTTCACCGTTGGCTTGCCTAGCGGCGACGTTGTGCGCCATAACGACCTATAGGTGAAATTTGTTTGTGACATGTTAGCCTCATTATTTGAGCTAATCGTTCCCTGATAATCTGTGACTACTTTAATTAAGGATGGTTAATGTACTTAATGAATTTCACTAGATAAATGCTCTCCTAAAATGAATAATCTAAGTCTCACTGAACTTTTGCAGTTAGCTAAGATATTGTGATGATACTATGCATGTTTTATCAGTTGTATTACCATGTTTGCTATCCTAATTCAAGTTGTGTCCTTAAACTCCTTGTTGACATCCTGCTGAGAGTTTACATATGTGCTTGGATCGGTAATGTTGTACCAACTTTGATTCAACTAAATGACCTTCATTATAATGTCCATGCTTTACACTTAACTTACCTGTTTGATTGAGGAATCTGCTACTAAAACCACGCCTACTGCACATTCTTAATAACTTACATAAACCTATTGCTATAATCTGAACTCCTGTAGTGAAATCATTAGCATAGTTATTTTGTTATCTGCTTATATGATAAGTCTTGTAGTCATGAAATCTTGTAGAAGACTCCTTGTGTATAAGTTGGGTGAATTCTGTTGACCTTTCATGTTTGTGCTCATGAACATCCTATTAACTCTCATTCAAGAAAGAGCCTTGCGTAAGATATTATCTTCTTCACTTGAGATTGCCTTATAGAACAGAAGTTAAACTATGCCAGCTTTAATAACTTAATAGTGTAGGATCTGAAATGGAAATCTGTTGTTGTCACTACTAGGCCTAAAGAAACTCACTGATATTTTCTTGTCTTGTTTGAATGAACACTGCACCATGCTTGGCTGAATATATTGGCTTTTAAAGACCTAGTGTGAATCTGGATCGGGAACCTGATAGGAATCATGCTACTAAGTCTATATTAAAAATTGATTGACCTTCTTGCCTATATGTGTACCTCAGTTGGTGTTATTGCTCTTTAAGAAAGCCTGAACAAGATTCTTAGTCCATGTACCTAGTAGAGTGAGGACTTAACCGGTGTGTGAACTTGTGATTGTTTTCAATACAGTCTAAATAGTTATTAAGGTACTGGGAACTTAATTAAGGAAACCTATAGGTTCGAACCTACCAGTATAAACAATGAATTTAGCATGCATGTCTTCGCCACCACTAGGATCACTTAACTCAACATTTTAAACTTGGAAAAGCCTAATGTTGGTTGCTATGAAAATCTCTCAGTTCTGCAGTTGTGATTAGTATTTTTGGATGTTCTATTACATGTTATAAATGAATGCTCAGTATCCGTGTAAATTGTTAGTACCTGTAGTAATTGACCTTCACCTTATGGGTTCTAATTTTAAGGTTAATGGTATAATTCCTAAGGTGTTTATGCTTCTGCACTATGATAGTACTCTCTATAGCTTCTGAACTTTGTGTGCTTGAATCTTTTGTGTATGATGCTGTTCTCATGTTAATTATTAGGTGAATACCTTATTTGTAACTAAACCTGGGGAAAAGTGAGTGTGAGTGATTAAAGGTATTTAGGGTGGGACCTAGTTTGTGGTTAAGGTGCCCTTCCCTGACACAAGCATTGTTCGGTGTCCCTGAGACCCTTGTGAACTCTGAAGTGCCAAGGATTCCAAGGGTAATTTGTGCATGAATAATGTCTTATCCTAAGCTCTTGGTCGTTGACTCTCATTATTCCTCTAAGGATTAATACAAATAAAAGTTGGCATTTACTCTAATTAGTGTCTATTGGTTACAATCTTGTCTTGTTGGGACTTGTGATGGTTTTATTGTAATCTTAGTGATATTTCTATGTTTTAGTTTTATTCTATTGGGCCACATGTGGATTTCACTAATTGTTTTCATCTCTTTGTATGCATGAACTCAACTTGGGCCTGCCGAGCCCATCTGGAGCTCAAGCCACAATCAAATCCTAGGTCGCTGCATCCTTGTCGCGTTCGCTGTTCGTGCATTAAATATTGGGCCCGTTTATATACTGGGTCCCAAATCATCAAGAGTCTACCTCTTTGCCCTTATTCCTCTTAAATTTATTGTGATACTATTTGATATGACATATATGTATATATGAATGACTAATGTTTATTATTGGACGACTTTAAATACCTTTGATTATTTTAGGAACCTAGGCAAACCAAAGACATAGGTAAATAAAGAAAGAACCTAAGCTTATCTACCATATTCATTAAAGTATTTTGATTATTTACTATTAATAAATAAAAGACTCCTTTCGATTATCGCTAACCATTTCCGGAAATCTCTTTTTTAGTGTGGACAGATTTGAGAAATGAACAACTTTTCTTTAAAAAAGAATTATAACTGAATGGGCATTTTAAGACTGGTCTTCAATAAATAAAAACCAATCACGGCTAGTAAATTGCAATTAGTAGCTTCACTGAGTTTTAAAGGAAAGGCAAACCTCCGGTTTGAAAACAATTCTTCAAAGGTATACCCATGACATGTTTACTTCACTAAGTTATACAAATAGCCACTTTGTTTTTATATGAAAAATATTTAAAATATAACCATATTTATAGGTCTTTTTAACTTTGTAGATGTGAACATTTCAAATGAACCTTTTTAAATTACAACATTTTATAAAGCCTAAGCCCTCCTTTCCGAAGCACATATACAAACTCTCTTTCAAAAACAAGTAGGCTTTAAAACAAGACTTAGAATAGTTTCAACTTTAATGCACTGAACTAAGCAGAATTTAGACATTTACTTCCCTAAGCATAGCCTAAGTCCTAAGGTGCTACCTCAGGTAGATTTTAGGGGGTGCTTAATACCTTCCTATTAGAAGAACAAGAACCTTACCCAAATCTCACCGATTAGTAGACCATAGGATAGTAATCTAATAAACAAATAGGTACCCTAGTATATCTTAAAATACTAGGTGGCGACTCTTTTTTTATCAAAAATAGGGAAACTACTAGTTGAATCTTGTTTTGACTTGTGCAAAATAGGTTGCAACAACATGGCGACTCTACTGGGGAACTTTACACTTAGGTTCTGACCGTAGCATACTTAGACAAGATCTGGAGTTTAGGGATGTTGGTATATATACTGCTTTAACTGTGCTTAGTTTTACAAATATGTGCTTACTTGTTTACCATGTACTTATTTTCCTACTCTAATATTATTACGGTTATCCTAATTATTTGTTACCATTTTTGTACCCTGTCATCACATGCTTTCCTATCGAGTCTTGGACCTACACTATCACATATAAATGGCATGTGAGGGTTGTCTTTTCTACCCCTCCGAACCTTCTTTTAAAATTCTTTAGTTTCAAAGAAGGCTTTCTCAGTTCAACTGACATAAGGTCTCACAGTGTTCTGTCCAACTCCAAAATTATGAAACACTCTACTCCAAAATTCAGCCATATGCACCTCTACGGGTTCTAAGGCAATTTGGTCTGATCTAAGACGTACCCTTATGGTCACGGGCAACATTATATGAAGATGCCTACAACTGGAAAATCCCAATCCCAAGGGTCAGAAAACTTCAAGATGAATGGAATGACTTGATCATGATGCCAATGGGTCAGAACTCCTAGTGAACTCCTGAATACTTCGTGTGGATTAACGAAGAGGATGAGTTGGCTAGACCGTGCAGAGAAGGATTGACCGGATTAGAGGATTCAGCAGCAGCTCTGCAAATATACCATGAGATTCTATCCCACTATCTCGTTACTACCACCATGCATCGACAAGTTGTTCCAGGGTCGCTCGACCACATTTTGGCTCAACCTAAGGATGATGATCGAATAATTGAGTATGTACATATTGAATCAGAAACAGAGTCAGAGGAGGATCCTGAAGAAGAGCCCGAGTACAACAACGACAAAGAGGAAGAAGAATTTGAAGAAGACCCTGAGGAGGAGCCTGAAGAAGAAAGTTTGGGTGGTGACTCCGGGGACGATTATTAGTGGCTGGTTGATTTCCCTTTATATTGTACCCCTTTCATTTCCCTATGGGAAAAACCTATGAGCCCATGCATCTTTTAGGAATGATGATAAGCAATGTTGTAACCACCGCTCCTATCTATTGTAATCCAAAACCTATCAATGAAAAAACCAAAAGTTTGCTCCGGGAAAGAGAAGTCCTATGCACCTTAGGAAACACACTTATCTGAATATGTGAACTAACTTCCCTATGTGCTTACATTTATGCAATTACTGAAACTAACTTCTACTTTTCTTTATTTTCTCGTTTTATTTCTTTATGGTTATCCCCCAAAAACAGAGGCTTGTTTGTGTTGACACGTAAAACTGGCTGAGCTACTGTTCCACCTGAGATCTAAGGGAAAGATGTTTACAACCGACAACCTGACCAGAAACGCTCTAGGAATAGCCTACAACCCAGGGCAATCGGGGAAAAAGAATGACACTAGAAATGATGAGCACGCTGGTTAGGATGGCGCAAGGAATTGAGTCACTAAGAGAAGAAGTGCAGCATATTCGGGAGCTGCACTTGTCCATGACGACACTTCTACAAACACCCCGGTTTCCTTTTTTAGATTCAATTCTCGATCATTTCCCTTCAACCACCCGACAAACAAACAGTACCCCAATCGCAATCACTATAAATCCCACGACCCAAGTTATACCACCAGTAACCCCCATAAATCCATCGAATCCCCCTATACATACACCCTACGTCCCGAATTGTGTCCAAACACAACACAACCCAGCAACCACTACCAACTTTGTTCACACCCCTCCTCATGAGAACGTCACTTTTTCCAACAATCAGATCCAACACATACTTGCGACATACACCGCCACACATGACGGGTTTGTTTCACCTGTATATGCCACCTCGAAACCTATATTTACAGTGCCCATCACGGTTAGAGTTCCATACGAGATCGATCAATATGCCTAGATAGAGAAAGAAGCAAAATTCAAGGAGGAGTAGTCAGTGACCGAATAGTTACGAGTATTGAGAAAGCAGGTGAAGAATCTCCAGGTTGCTCGAGGGAGCGAGAGCCTGGATTATGAGGACTTGTGTATACATCATGATGTTGACATGACCGTAGGGTATAAGCCTCCAAAGTCCAACATCTACGATGGAACATATGATCCTCATGCACATTTGAGGGTCTATTGTGACAAATTGTTCGGGGCACAAAGAAATGAAAAGTTAAGAATGAAGTTATTTTAAAGGAGTCTAATAGGAGAAGTGCTTACCTGGTACACTCATCAGGATCCTAGGAATTGGAAAGAGTTGCAAGATATGGCGGAGGATGTTATGAATCGTATCAGGTTTAACACCAAAATCACTCCAAACATGTTCGCCTTTGTAAATTTGTAGAAGAAAACCTCAAAGTCATTCCAGGAATATGCTCGTCGCTGGAGATCAGAGGCCGCCAGGACTCATCCCCCATTGGATGACACTGAGCTAACCAAGTATTTCATCAGGGCCCAAGAGGGGATTTATTTTGAAAAGATGATGGGTATGATGGGATAGAAGTTTCCCGAACTAGTTAATATTGAAGAATTTATGGAAGAAGGCATCAAATCAGGAAACATACATTCAATGGATGTGCTACAAGCTGCCAGTAAGGCAATACAATCTGCTTCTATAGATAATGGGAAGAAGAAGAAAGAGGAAGTAACAGTAATTGTCCCCTACTATCAGTCCAATCCCTCTATCAGAAACATCTCCTACCCCATGAACATCCATCTCTCACATCACTCCACCTACGCCCCAATATACAACACCGAACCATACTACAACACTTAACCTCAATACAACCCACATCGAGCCCATATAAATCCAAACCCGCCACGACCGTGTACTTCAGTCCAGACAACCACCCACCAAAATAGACCCACCTATGCACCTCGACCACGCCCAAAAATTGAAGAACGAAATCCCAGAAACTATACTCCAATTGATGAACCCTTAGCCCAGTTGTTTAAAATACTGATGAGAGCTGGGCTGATATACCCAGTGGAAGGGCAATATTCCGACCAACCCTCTAAATATTTTGACGCAACCAAGCGTTGCGCTTACTATTCGGGTGTTCTTGGGAATGATACTAAGGACTGCTTCAGACTGAATATTGAGATTGAGCTGTAATGCATAGTGGAGCCATCTAACGTACCCCAGCTCTACCGAACGTGAACCATAACCCACTACCAAATCATAGAAATCAAGGAGCTAACATGATCGCATTGGACGAGGATTATGATTTGAAGGAGACAATCGTCACAACTGGGAATGCTGAAGCCGCAAGAGTTCCACCCCGAAAGACTCCATTGATTACTGTACAATTGAAGCCTCCTTTGATGGTTCAGACCTACCAACAATAGTCCACTACCGCCATCAGAAATGAGGAAAGTTGAGAATGCAAAATAGTGCCATGGATGTACCGACAGAAAGGAAAGGGTAAGATGATAGACTCCGCAGCCGCTCACGGGATGACTGGGTAAGTAAGGTGTTATGCTCTGTAGGGGATCATAGAGGGAACCCGAAGATAAAATATAATCAATAAAGAAACATAACAGATGCTGAGGTGGCAAAGTTTTGGAGAAAAATGCAAGTTAAAAAGTATTCCGTGGAGAATAGTTAAGAAAACCCCTGCATACATATCGGCCATGGATCTGCTGAAGAGCTCCAACAGTCATAGGGATTCTCTGGTGATGGTGTTAAGTATGCCAGACAATACTACCAGCGAGGCATTAGCAATAACCATTGAAAAGACGGTCGAGGAAAATGTGATTTTCTTTCAACGAGATGAACTCCCTGTGGAGGGTGTGGATCATATCAAAGCTCTGTACATCACAGTCAAGTGCGGGGATAAAGTTATGTCTCAAGTGCTTGTCTTGAGTGCTTGTTGATAGAGAATTGTGTATTCATTTAAAAAAGGTAAAAGAAAGCCATGTGAGAGTAAGGGCTTTCGATGGGTCGCAAAAGGATGTCATTGGAGAGATATACTTAGCCTTGCAGATTGGACCAGTTGAGTTCCCAATATTGTTTCAACTGATGGATATTTCGTCTTCGTACTACCTGTTGCTGGGAAGTCCCTGGATACACATGGCAGGGGAAATTCCTTCAACTATTCATAAATGTATGCAGTTCAATTGGGATCTCCAAGAGATTGTAATTCATGGGGAGTGGACCCGGTCAGCTTACTTTGAGCATGCATTTCCTTTTATAAAAGTATTAGATGGGGTCGCCTTTTATGCAATCGAGATTATGCAAGCAATAGAAATGGAGAAAAGTGAATAGAATCATGGTATGCAGTCACTGTACAGATTGAAAATGGCAATGAGAGAGATGATTAAGTATGAGTACCAACCTGTCACCGGGCTTGGAGCCCGATCGGACGGGATAACAAATCCAATTTAACCAAAAGGGCAGAAGGGTACCGCTGGCTTAGGGTATGAACATACTATTGGAAAGACTTATACCAGTCATCCTAGGAAGAAGGCTTTTGTACTAGAGCATGTTTCGAGTTGGGTCAGAGCTCAACGCTAGAGGATAACATCGTTGAAGGAATGGGAAGATTGTTCGAAACTATGATTGAGGAATGCTGTAACAAAGCTGATATTAAGACATCGACCGTTCGTGATGCCAAACCAGGAGAGACCTTGCAAAATCGGACCGCCAGTCCATCTTTGGTTCGCCGAAAGTCTTGGTAGTGTGGAATTGTAGTAATTTTGAAAAACATGCACAGTTAATTGAGGCCTGAACCATGCCTATATTATTTTGTCAATTGCCACATTGAACGCTGAGATGTTCTTTTTGACAAAATAAAAGAATTAATTTTCCTGAAATCATTCGTAATTCATTTTTAGCTCTTATTTATACCTAGTCTATCTTTTCAGTACTCCAATAGATAAAAACCTGCATTCCACGATTATCACATGTAAGAAAACCCTCAAGCAAAATGACCCAGACTATAAGGAGTACGACGAGAGCATGATGCCTGAGAACCTCCCGCAAGAGATCGAGTAGTAAGAGAGCCGAAAAAAGCCCAACTTTGAAAAAATAGAAGTAATCAACTTGGGAAATGAAGAAGATGTGAAACAAATTCGAATCAGCATCAATCGATGTGTTTGCTTGGTCATGTGACGACATGCTTGGATTAATTATCGACATTGTCTCTCACCGATTACCCACAGATCCTGCCAGACCGCCAGTCAAGCAAAATCCAGAATATTCGTCCAGATTTAAGTCTAAGGATAAAAGAAGATGTTACAAGTAGATAAAGACAAATGTGGTGAGAGTCACCAATTATCCTAAGTGGTTGGCGTACATTGTACCAGTACCAAAAAAGGATGGGAAGATTAGGATATGTGTGGACTATCAAGATCTCAACAAAGCTAGTCCACATGATGATTTTCCTCTATCAAACATTTATATCCTTATCAACAATTGCGTGAAGCATGAGTTGCAATTGTTTGTGGATTGTTTCGCCGGGTACCACCAGATTGTGATGCACGAAAAAGTTGGTGAAAAGACGACGTTCACCATGCCACATGGAGTTTATTGCTATAGGTTCATGCCATTTGGTCTCAAGAACGTTGTAGGCACCTACAAGAGGGCCATGACGACCCTCTTTCGTGACATGATCCACAAAGAAATTGAGGTATATGTGGATTACGTCATCATCATGTCTCGGAAGAGTGCTAATCATTTGAGTGAGTTAAAGAAATTTTTTGAAGAACGTTTGCGGAGGTACAGTTTGAAGTTGAATCATGTGAAGTGTGCATTCGGTGTTCCCGCAGGAAAATTTTTAGGGTTCATCGTTAGCAAGAAAGGGATAGAGTTGGATCCTTCAAAGATAAAGGCCATTCAATACTTGCCAACACTTAGAAGCAAGAAGGACGTGATGATCTTGCTCGACAGGTTAAACAACATCAACATATTCATAGCCCAGTCGATGGTAATCTGTGAGCCAATTTTCAAATATTTGAAGAAAGATGTTGCTAAAAAGTGGGCAGAAGAATGTCAGAAAGATTTCAACAGGATCAAGGAGTATTTGTCAAATCCATCAGTGTTAGTTCCTCCCGAATCTGGGAAACTGTTGTTACTATACTTGACCGTTCTGGATAATGCTTTTGGATACGTGTTGGGACACCACGATGAGACTGGGCTGAAGGAACATGCCATCTATTAACTTAGCAAGAAGTTTACACCCTATGAATCCAAATACACTTTGTTAGAGCGGACCTGTTGTACTTTGACATGGATCGCTCAGAAGTTAAGGCATTATATGTCAGCATACACCATACACCTGATATCTCGACTCGACCCGCTCAAGTACATCTTCCAGAAGCCAATGCCCACAGGAAAGTTGTCCAAATGGCATATCCTTCTCAATGAGTTCGATATTGTGTACGTGACGCAAAGAGCTATCAAGGGACAAGCATTGGCCGATCATCTAACAAAGAACCCAATAGACAAGGATTACAGGCCACTCACTACATACTTCCTAGATGAAGAAGTGTTACTCGCAGGGGAGGACATTATAGAGTCATACCCGGGTTGGAGAATGGTTTTCGACGGAGTAGTAAATTTCAAAGGTGTAGGGATTGGGGTAGTCCTAATTTTCGAGTAAAGACAACATTACATGATTTCATCCAAGAAAAGGTTCCCTTGCACAAATAATATGGCGGAATATGAAGCATGCATCCTTGGGATGAGGATGTTAGTCGATATGAACATCAAAGAACTTATGGTCACATGAGACTTTAATTTACTAATACACCAAGTTCAAGGTTAATGGACAACCAAGAACATCAAGATCACTCTGTACCTGCACTGTGTGAAAGAGCCGTGTAAGAAATTCACCATGATTGAGTTCAAACATGTTCCTAGAATTCAAAATTAGTTCGCCTATGCCCTTGCAACCTTGTCATCTATGATCCAGCATCCAGACAAGAATTACATTGACCCCATTGAGATAGAGGTATGAGATCAGCGTGCGTACTGTTTTCATGTAGATGAAGAGCCAAACAGTAAACCATGGTACTACGATATCAAAAACGTTCCTTGAAGCAAGAGAATGCCACTAGTGGTCAGAAGCGAGCACTAAGAAGACTGAAAAATCACTTTTTCCTTAACAGGAATGTTCTGCACTGGAGGACCCCAGACTTGGGTCTGATAAGATGTGTAGACGCCATTGAAGAAACAAGAATACTAGAAGCGATACATGCAGGAACATGCGAGCCTCGCATGAACGGTTTCACTTTGGCCAAGAAGATTTTAAGAGCCGGATACTTTTGGATGACCATAGAAAGTGATAGTATATGTTACTTACAGAAGTGCCACCAGTGTCAGGTTCGCGGGGATTGCATCTGGGTTCGACCTAATGAGCTAAACGTAATGGGTTCTCCTTGGTCGTTCGCCGCTTAGGGATGTACGAGATTGGGCCTATAGAACCCGCCACATCAAACTGACATCGTTTCATCCTGGTAGCTATTAACTACTTAACCAAATGGGTCGAAGAATCTACATAGAAGGCTGTCACAAAAAAGGTAGTGGCAGATTTCGTCTGTAATAACATATTGTGCAGATTCGGGATCCCAATTTCAATCATAACTGACAATGCAGCCAATATCAAAAATGATCTCATGAGAGATATTTGCAAGAAGTTTAGCATCGTCCACCATAATTCCATAGTCTACAGGCTGCAAATGGATGGAACGTTCGAAGAACCCAACCAAAACATCACAAGGATCTTACGGAAGATAGTGGAAAATCACATGCAATGGCACGACAAGCTATCCTTTGCCTTGTTAGGTTGCTGCACCACCATGAGAACGTCTACTGGAGCAATGCCATACATGTTGGTATATGGCACAGAAGCCATGATACCCGCAGAGGTCGACATACCATCTTTAAGAGTCATTCAGGAAGCCAAGCTATATGATGCATAATGGATACGTGTCAGGAAGGAGCAACTCATGCTCATCGATAAAAAGAGAAAGGAAGCAGTATGTCAAGGTAAACTGTATCAAAATAGGATGGCTAACGCATTCAACAGAAAGGGGAAACCGCGACAATCTATATCGTGGCAGCTGGTTTTGATGAAGACATTCCCTCATCAGGAAGAAGCCAAAGGAAAATTCACAATGAACTCGAAAGGTCCTTATGTGGTCCATTGAGTGTTGTTGGGCAGAGCATTGATCCGAGCAGAAATGGACAGCAGAGTCAGCACGAAGCCCATCAACTCTGACTCAATGAAGAGATACTACATTTTTGAACAATTGAATTAGGGTTCTGTTGTCACAGAACTATGCCTGATCTAACTACTCACGGTAGGATACATAGGCAACCCGCATAGGGTCCGGTCTCTCTCTCCCTATCCCTTTTGTAATAAGAAATCCAAAATGTCATTTTTATATGTATTCGAAACTACGCCACGACTTTATTTCCTCTGGCGAGAATATGTAGGCAATCTACATCAGATTTCGTCATCTATTCGAAATTGAACTACGTCTTGGCCTGATTTCATTTTGATACTTAGGCAGTCTGAGTCAGACTCGAACATTTCATTTCAATTTCTTATCATTTTACATCTATTGTAAGTGAACTATGTTTTGACCCGATTCTATTTGGATACGTAGACTGCTGAGTCAGGCTCAGTCATCATCATAATTCACTTAACATTTTATTATCCTAGAACTACGTTCGGACCTGATTCCATTCGGATATGTAGGCAACCTAAAAGGGTTCGGTCATAACCTTGGGAAAACCTTTCTAATACATTTATTAGATTAAGACACGATCATGACAGCATGAAGCTACATCATCAGGGGCATCTCTAGAAATCATCATCAATGGGCAGAGTCATTCAGAAAATGACACTCACATCGAAGGAAACTTCTAAGCATGTCATAATCCAGAACAACGACATTTGCCATAAAAAGGAATGATTTTCAAAATGTTTACTTTAAAACTATCATTCCACATACTGAAATCTGTGAAATAATTCACCAGATCAGGGGCGAGGCCAGTCCTACGTTCAACACAAATGAACACCCCCCTAAACTAAGAAAATTTCTTTGAGCACAGGACTGATAGGAATCGAAGAATGCTGGGGCACACTAGGAACAATGACGGACCCCGCTACCATCTCATGAGCCCCTATCTCTCTTTTATTTGATTCATTTTTTCTCATATGGCTAAGGACTAACTTCAAGTTCTTTGCAGGTATTTCAGAGCCAAGTCTCCGATACATTCAGAGCACCATGTATATAGCAAACCGTCCGCTAAACCAATCAAAGCACCTTGTACATAACGAGCCACCGGTCATGCTAATCAGAGCCGCGCTGGCTTCGCCAACTGAAACCTTGTATATAGCAAACTGTTCATTCCGCCAACTGGATCACTTTATACAGATCGCATCGGTACTCCACCAAATCCAAGATTCCAAGTAGATAGTTGCAGGTTTCATTGCCTACTTAGCTAATCGAAGGATGTACTATCCAGTTCTGACATACGTTTCGCCTATCGACGATCGCAATTTAGCTTCGTAGTCAAGAGTATCTCTTGTGCATGCTCCTTTATTTCTTTGTTTTATCTTGAATGTTTTGATGTTTTTATTCATGCTGCTTAGATGCTTTTACATTTCAAGCCATATACTCCCATCGTGCGGAGATATTGTTTTATTCAAAGTCAGTTACTCCTATCACGTGGAGATACTCCCATCGTGCAGAGATATTTTACATTTCGAGTAAACTACTCCTATCGTGTGGAGATACTCCCATCGTGTGTAAACATAATACTCCGACAGCTGCGGAACAGTAAACAACCTAGCTAACAATCAAGTCAAATTCAAAGACCCATCTCCGATATCCCAAATAATGCTCTAGAGCTCGGAGACTTCCGATTCAAATATCCCATCACCCCGATCCCAAATAATGGCTCACCGGCAGTCATGCATCATAATTCGTGCATTATTTATGTCATAGCTTAACATATCTGCATTATGATATATGGGTATGCATGTATTTTCTTTTTGCAGGATCAAGCACCGTGGCGTAGAACTTTTTCTAACCAGCAAACCAAGCTACATTGCTATGAGGGACAACAAACTCATCAGTGAGCCAAGGATCCAAACTCCAACTCAATCTAATCAGTAGAATTCCAATCACCAAACCTTTCCAGTCACATAATCAAGCTACAATCCGTGAAATCATTCTAGGTCCCGAGATCTTGTCGTCTTGCAGTATCGTCATAACACGATAATGGGGAAACGCCTGCAAGTACCACCCATCCGAATAATCATTCCAGAACTACATGAGACATGATCCTCGTTAAGCTCGAGGTATGTAGACGATTCAAAGACAGAATTCGGCCCTAAGTTTCCTAAATATTCCCCTAAGTTTCCTAAATCTTTCCCTAATTTTTTATGATCTTATAACTCATAATCCTTACCAAATCCATATGCCATTCCCCAAATACACACCTAAAAGTCAGGACAAAATTGGTCTTGGTTCAATTGCTTTGTCCGAAAACTCTTTCATCATCTCCGGTCAAAGAGGGGCAGCTGTTGACGACCAATTTTGACCCTCCCTTTTAACATTAATTTATTTATACTTAATGATTTGAATTAAATATGTTAAAAATATTTTCTAATCAATAATACCTATTTTTTATATAAATATAATAGGAAATTAGTAATTGATAATATTAAATTAATAACCTAGTATTAAATATTTATAAAATATATTACTCTTACTGTTTTTGAAATTATTAAAAAAACTTCTATATTTTAATACACGAGTTTTATAATTAATTCAATAAATTAATCCTTGATTTTTAATTAACTCTCTTGTTATTTAAATAATCCAAAATTAACTTCATAATTTGGGTAAGTAAAGTTTTTAATAAATAATTAATTAATTACAGTAATTTATAATGTATTTGATGATTATGTTTTTATCACATTTAATTAGAATTAATTAAGTTTAATTAAGTTAATTTTTAGAGGGGTTAAAAGACTAAAAGGCTACAATTGCAAATGCCCAATCATATGCAATGTGGCTAGTTATTAAATCAAAACCGAACCAAAATACCAGCCCAATTCCCACCCGACCCAGTCCAAAATTTCCTCTCTATTCCTCTTTGGCAATTCGCCTCAACCGCTGAGAGCCTATCAAATTGCACCATGTCACTCCTTAAACCCATTCACAAAACAAACACACTCAATATTATATCTGCACCGTTGGATTAACAGATCCAACGGTCCCCATTTTTCACCAATAATATTTTCTTTAAATCCATAGGGCCTAAATTATCAAGCACGTTGATCAAATTATCCATCGTCCCAGATCCCGTCTCTCACTTTAACTTACGAGGCCAACTAAAGGTCTAAAACCCTAATCATTTACCTCTTGAACAACCGCCCCTCTTTCCCAAAACTCTCTCTAATCTCTCAACCTCCCCACACCCATCAATCCCAAATCCTTGCAAAAATCTTTGCAAGGTCACAAAATTAAACCTCGCAACACTTAATCTGTCATTACACCCACAAATCCCGCTGGATTATTTCCTTTTTCATCACTAGATTCAAAATTTCCAAGCCTGAAACCGTAAACTCAAAGATGAAAATCGTCTAATTTATTCTTTGTTGTTTCGAATAAAGCATACATGACCGTCCATTTTGTCGCTATTCCGAGAATCTTGCTGTCTCATTCCATTTCCATCTATAAAATTCAAAAGCCCCTATTCAAAAACCCTAGACCTAAAAAATAAAATTTCAAATCGTTTGATTTTCCCTTGTATTCATTCAAATTGGAAGCATGTATGAAGATTTCTCAGGATTCATCATGATTACTCGATTTCCAGAGGTCAAACGCAGTGACCTCTAGACATTGACACTTTGATCAATGGTCTTTCAACTCAACGAGCATTTCCTCTTCTCAGGTAAATCCTTTTCCCTCTTCTGCTTCTGATTTGACCTACTTTGCTACAATTATCCCGACCATCATCGTCTTTCACTACCTAAATTAAAATCTATCGGAACCCTAGGCATTAAATTCCACAATAAATAGGAGCTTTATGGATCACCTAACAACTTCAACATAACAAACGAACAATACCTAAGAGAATTAAAACCTTTAGACTTCCTCATTCATTTTCACTTTTTCCTTTCTTTCTGTGGTTCTTAGCTTCTTTACTGTTCGAGCTTGGGTTTGGATCTCTAAACAACTAAACGAAGCTCTTGTTTGCTTTGCTGCTCGGTAGAAGTTTAGTGTACACTGACCCTCCCTTCCTTTCAATTTTTATGTGGTTTTGTGCTTACCTTATCTCTTTCTATTGATTATATTTTGTTTATGTTACATGTTATTATATTGATCATCATGTCTTGCTCTCGTGTGTTAGCCTCATTGTTTGAGCTAATCGTTTTCTGATAATCTGTGACTATTTTAATGTTGGATGGCTAATGTACTTTATGAAGTTCACCAGATAAATGCTTTCCAAAAAATGAATAATCTAAGTCTCACTGAACTTTTGTAGTTAGCTAGGAGATTGTGATGATACGATACATGTTTTATCAGTTGTAGTACCATGTTTGCTAGCCTAACTCAAGTTGTGTCCTTAAACTCTTTCTTGACATCCTGCTGATAGTTTACATCTGTGCTTGGATCAGTAATGTTGTGCCACCTTTGGTTTAACTAAATGACCTTCATTATAGTGTCCATGCTACACACTTAACTTACCCATTTGATTGAGGAATCTACTACTAAAACCATGCCTGCTGCACATTCTTAATAACTCACATAGAGCTACTGTTGTGCTCATGTTAATTATTAGGTGAATGCCTTATTTGTAACTAAACCTTTCGGAAAGAGTGAGTGTGAGTGATTAAAGGTATCTAGGGTGGGACCTAGTTTGTGGTTAATGTGCCCTTCCCCGACGCAAGCACTGTTCGGGGTCCCTATGACCTTTGTAAACTCTGAAGTGCAAGGGATTCCAATGGTACTTTGTCCATGAATAAAGTCTTATCCTAAGCTCTTGGTCATTGACATACAAATAAAATTTAGCATTTACTCTAATTAGTGTGTATTGGTTATAGTCTTGTCTTGTTGGACCTTGTGATGGTTTTGTTCCAATCTTAGTCATATTTATATGTTTCAATTTTATTCTATTGGGCCACATGTGGATTTCACTAATTTTTTTCATCTCTTTGTACGAATGAACTCAACTTGGGCCTACATAGCCCATAATCAGATCATGGGTCGCTGCATCCCTGTCGCGTTCGTTGTTCGTGCATGAAATCTTGGGCCCGTTTAAATACTGGGACCAAACCATCAAGAGTCCAGCTCTTTGCCCTTATTCCTCTAAAATATATTATGATACTATTTGATATGCCATATATGTATATATGAAAGACTAACGTTTGTTATTGGATGACTTTAAATACCTTTGATTATTTTAGGAACCTAGGCAAACCAAAGCCATAGGTAAATGAAGAAAGAACCTGAGCTTATCTACCATGTTCATTAAAGTATTTTGATAATTTACTATTAACAAATAAAAGACTCCTTTCGGTTATCGTTAACCATTTCCTAATGTTTCTTTTTTAATTTGGACAGATTTGAGAAATGACCAGCATTTCTTCGAAAAAGAATTATAGCTGAACGAGCATTTCAAGACTGGTCTTCAATAAATACAAACCAAGCTCGCTAATAAATTGCAATTAGTAGCTTCACTGAGTTTTAAAGGAAAGGCACACCTCCGGTTTAAAAATAATTCTTCAAAGGTATACCTATGACATATTTACTTCACTAAGTTATACAAATAGACACTTTGTTTTTAAAAGACAAATATTTAAAACATAACCACATTTACAGGTCTTTTAACTTTGTAAGATGTGAACATTTCAAAAGACCATTTTTTAATTACAACATTTTATAAAACTCATGCCCTCATTTCCAAAGTACATATACAACATCTCTTTCAAAAACAAGTATGCTTTAAAACAAGGCTTAGAATAGTTTCAACTTTAAAGCAGAATATAAACATCTACTTCCCTAAGCCTAGCCAAGTCCTAAAGAGCTACCTCATGTAGATTTTAGGGGGTGCCTAACACTTCTCCCTTAGAAGAATAAGAATCTTTACCCAAATTACACCGGTTAGTAGACCAATAAGATAGTAAGATAATAAACAAATAGGTACCCTAATATACCTTAAAATATTAGGTGGTGACTATCTTTTATCAATAACATGGAAAACACTATTTGAATCTTATTTTGACCTATGCAAAATAGGGTGAGACAAGGCTGGGTCACCAAATTGCCATGCCTTTACTTCGGCTACTAACAAGGACTCGGCTGCATTCCGTATTGTGGCTCCTCCGTCACCGGTTTCAAGCAATCATACACTTAGGTTTGCCAATCGGTGCAAGTCTTTTGTTATTTCTAACTTATGCTTTTCCATATGTCGTAGACTATTCGGACTTAACATATTAGCTATTATGTTTGCCTTCCCGGGGTGGTATAAAATTTTAACATCATAGTCTTTTAACAATTTGAGCCACCTCTGTTGCCTCAAATTCAACACTTTTTGCTTGAATATGTACTACAAGCTCTTGTGATCGGTGAATTACTCAACAAATGCTGCTCATGTTTCCTCAGCTGCCTTGAAGCGTATGCAATAACTCTCCCGTATTGCATTAAGACACTGCCCAATCCCACTCTAGAGGCATCACAATATATAAAATACCCCTCAGGACCCTCAGGAAGAGTTAACACTAGTGTCGAGGTTAACCTGTCCTTTAACTCCTGGAAGCTCTTTTCACAACAATCTGTGCACTGGAATTCTACTTCCTTATGCGTCAACTTCGTCAATGGAGCAGCTATGGATGAGAAATTCTCCACAAACCTTCGGTAGTAACTGACCAAGCCCAAGAAGATTTATACCTCGGTAGGAGTTGTAGGCGTTGGCCAATTCTTGACTGCTTCATCCTTTTGACTATCAACATTGATACTTTTATCTGGTATAATATGCCCAAGGAAGGCAACTGAGTTTAACAAGAACTCACACTTGGAAATTTTGGCATATAACTTGTGGTACCGGAGTGTGTATAGGACCCTTCACAAATGATCTGTATGTTGTGTTTCCAATCGAGAGTACACCATTATATTGTCAATGAACACTATCACAAAGATATCCAAGAATTGCCTGCATACCCGGTTTATCAGATCCATGAAGGTCGCTGGTGCATTGGTTAGGCCAAAGGACATAACAAGGAACTTATAATGTCCATATCTAGTCCGAAAGGCTGTCTTCATTACATCTTATTCCTTGATCCTTAGCTGATGATACCTAGATCTGAGTTCGATCTTTGAAACACACTTAGCACCCTGCAATTGATCAAACAAATCATCGATCCTTGGAAGCCGATACTTGTTCTTGATGGTCACCTTCTTCAGCTGTCGATAATCAATACATATCCTTAATGAACCATCTCTATTTCGAACAAATGACATTGGGGCTCCCTATAGAGAAGCGTTGGGGCAAATGAAACCCTTATCAAGGAGGTCCTTCAACTGCACTTTTAATTCCTTCAACTCACCAGTAGCCATCATTTACGGAGGACTAGATATCGGTTACGTGTTGTGTATCACATCGATAGCAAACTCAATCTCTCTCTAGAGTGGGATGCTCGGGAGCTCATATGGGAATACATCGGGAAATTCTTTGACGACCGAAACTGACTGTAAGGTTGGAGGCTTCGCCTCCACATCATACATTCATACAAAATGGTAAAAACACCCTTTTGTGATCATCTTTCAGGACTTAAGGTAAGAAATAAATTTCCCTTTTAGCGCTGCAATGTTACCCTTACATTCGATAAAGGGGCTCTCCCGAAAAGTTGAAATGAATAACTTTCTTCCAACAGTCCATTATAGCATAGCAAGAGGCCAACCAATTCATTCCCATGATGACATCAAATCCTGCCATTCTTAATTCATTCAAATCGGCCAAGGTACGGTGATCACGAATCATCATATCACAACCTCGATACACCCTCCTAACTATCACGTACTCTCCAACCGGCGTAGACACTTTTAACTGTTGTCATAGCAATTCGGTACTTTACCGCAATTACTAGCAACAAATGGAGTACTATACGATGGGGTAGAACCTGGATCTATCAAAGCATACTCATTAGTAGAAGACACAGATATTACACATGTGACCACGTCTAGCGAAGACTCCCAATTCTGACTACGTGATAATGCGTAGATGCGGTTTTGTTTTTGCCCAATAGGGATGGACATGGAAAATCCGCCTTTACCTCTACCTCTCCCCATCAATAGTCGTACACCTTGCTCATGAGGATGTGATATTGATGACCACACCACCCACATTCTTATTGGGCAAAAGTGCATAGTGTGATCACACTGCCCACAAGAATAGAATAAATCTGAATCCTGACGGCAATGCCCAAAATGATTCCTACAACATCAGCCACAATGCGGCACCAGGGGCCTCATCTTAGTTGGGTCTACACTATATTTTGAGCTTTGTCCTCGGGGAATTTTACCCTTACCAGAATACGTAATCGAGCCATGAGACTTACCCTAGAACTGTGACGTTGCACTAGCCACAAGATGAGATGGATTTCAGGGAAATGGAGGCCTAAACTCACCAAATAAATCTCCTACACCACTTGTAGACCAGAAGCTCTTATGTTGGCCCCGATCATTCTCTCAAGCAGCTCGCTATTGCCTTTTTCTATCCTCTAAGATCTACGCATAGGCTTGTGTACGAGCAATGTCCATGTTCGGACTCAGAGAAGTAGTGGTGCATTCATTAATCAACTGTGGTCCCATTCTACCCACGAATCAATGTACTATATCACTCATCTCTCCTACAATCAAAGGAGTATACCTCGACAATGAATTAAATTTCATTTTGGGCTCCCGAACATATTGTTACCCTGTTCCACTCATACAAACCTATCTTGCTTAGCTCGGCGTAGCTCGATAAGCATATACTGCTGCAAAAAGGCTTCAAAAAATTCCTTCCAACTTACTGCTGGGGAAAGAGTTCCCGTAGGCTGTTCCCAAGTCTTATACCATACTACATCTATATCCCTCAACTTGTAAGAGGCAAGTTCCAAGAATATAGTATTAGTGGCATGCATCACTCGTAAAGTCCACTGTATTTGATCCGGAAAGCTTTGAGGATCTTCATTTGGATCCGTTCCTGTGAACAACGGGTGGTCCAAATTTATGAAATCTCAAACTCTCGTACTAACTGTTTTATCTGCAGTGGCAGGAGCATAGTGCTGGCCTAAGAGGCTACCAACCAAGTTAACAGTTGTACTAGACTTCTCATAGCTAGATCTTGTTCAGGCTCAACCAGAAGAGGAACAAGAGGTGCATTCTCTTCTCTATGTTGTTCTGAGGGTGGTGGTGTTGTCCCAGAAGCCTGAGTTCTAGCCTCATTGTGAGGTCCATGTTGGCGCATAGGGGCAGGTGACACCTGACTGATACCTTCTCCTGCTACTTCATATAATTCTTGCATAATTTCCTGACGTCTCGTGGTAGGCATCTCTATAAATATAAACAAGATGAGATTTTGAAGCGAATACTTATGACTTCAGCACTATCGCATGATCTAGATTAGAAAGAAGGGTATTCATTCTATATGTCTTGTAGCCTCCTATTTATAAGTATGGTGCACAACATACCCATAAACAAGACTATACTAGATACAACTTATAGACTTCCTAGGACACGACCTGCTCTGATACCAAGTTTGTCACACCCAACCTTGGGAGGTGTGACTGGCACACGATGCCCGAAGGCCCATGCGAAATGACGTCCATTTTATTTCTTCCTCAATCATAAAATATGGGCCAATGTGGCCTCCAGGTGCTATTGTCACTATCAAAAACAAAAATGAGTACAACGAATTTGCAAAAGAACATATAAAAGCTATATATTTTCATAACTAGACCCGACAAAGTTACAACTCATTCTTTTACATACACCCAAACTCTAGTCTACAAGCCTTTATGAGTACCAAAATAAGTGTACACATATATAACTAGGTCGGTACAGGGTCCCACCTTACCAAAGAGTGGAGAGCATCAATCAAATCTACTGGAAAAACACTCTACTGGGGAGGAACGTCACCGGGTCTATCTGCACCCGTGGGCATGAACACAACACACAAAAGAAAAGGGCATCGGTCTGGATAATGTACTGAGTATCTAATCCTAAAAAAATATATTAAACAGGGACATAGCATAAGCGATATGAGTAATTGATTTCAACCTGAATACAAAGACATGCCACCGGTGGCATATACTGCTATATCCATGAGTTATGAAATGTATGCAAGCTTTTGTAAAATAAGCCATTGTGGGTCATGCATTAATATATATATACACACACACATTCAGCCACTCTGTTGGGCATATCATCACATTTCCCTCCATACCCAGCCTCATAGAGGACTCGATCGTACCCGACCTCAGGAGGTCTCGGCTACACTCGATCTGAATAGAACTCGGTGTAGCCAGTGTCAAGAGCACTCGGTAACACCGCATCACACCTCATCGCTCTATACCCGACCTTGTAGAGGACTCGGTCGTACCCGACCAGAGGACGACTCGGTAACCTCACTTCTCACATCATCATACCCAGCCACATAGGGGATCGGTCGTACCCGTCCACATGAGGGCTCAATAGTGTATCACATTTCATCTCTTAGTAACCAAATGATTAGTAGTTCCATAATAGGTGTCATACCCGGTTGACTATAGCACAACTCGATAAAGTAAAATTGATACTATATATATATAATGCAATACCAGTTTCAAGAGATAACAAGTTTAAACTTTGAATGAATCATGCTATCCGACCACATGATACCTGCATGGAAACCATTTAGAATTTGAATGAAGTGCTACTGGTAAGAACGCACAAGAACAGGATAACATAATTGAGAGGGCTTAGAACTATCAAACTTTACAGTACATGAATTATTTAGAAAGGAGGAGAGGCTTACGCTAACTCATGCCAAGAAGGAAGATTGCCCTACATACCTTGTTGAAGAACTAACTACACTTCTATGTTAGTTAACTTTTCCTCCAATGAATTTTCAAAATTAATACCGCCAAATGACAGATGTTACAACAACGATTTCTCAGTTTGCTCAAGCTAAATCTTAATAGAACTGTCTTCTAATTTAGTTTAGTCTATTTGAAGCTTCAAATGGGATTTCAGAGCATTTATGGGTGAGTTGTAATGAGTGATAAATCTATAAAAACAATGAGAGAGAATAAGCCTCACGACCTTTTATATATTTGTGACAAGCATAGGAAACCCTTTCGGATCCACATGCAAAATGCCCGCCCCGATTGAAGCGCCTAGTGAGACATTTGGCGCAAGCTCATTGAAATGTGTAAATTCCTTTGCCTTAATATGCGTCGCCGCTGACTGGCCATGCTAGAAACCACACTTGACAAGCTTTATTTAGGTGTGGGGTGTAACTATTTTCATACAAATCAAGAGGGTAACTAATTTCTATTTGACTTTAGCATTATGTCTTCTTTACCCACGGGTTATTACACATAGAATATGGGGTTTTAAGGTGATATTTGGAGATTTTGACTCTGGTTTTGGAGAGTGAAAAATGGATATTTGAACCCCAATTCAGAGTCGGATAGGATGAAACTTGTATATTTAGACTCGTATTCGAATGGGTAATCGGGATTTATGACTTCGTCAGGTTCCGGGAGGCGGGCTTGGGTTGAATATTTGGTTGACCTTTTGGAATTTGATCAAGATTGAATATTTATTACATAGAATTGATTTCTATAGTCGTGTTTGATGTTATTGAGTTATTTTTGACTAGATTCGAGCCGTTTAGAGGTCGATTCGCATGGGAAGGGCTTTTTGGAGTATTGATTCATGCGCTTCGAGGTAAGTAATATGTCTAAACTTGGTTTGAGAGTAATTTCTCCATTGGCTATGATATTTAAGATATATTGGGGGTGAAGCACGTGCTGGATGATGAGTGTTTGTGCGTATACCGGGGTTATTTATGATCTAAGTTGACCTTAGGCTATTATGTGCCTTGTTTTGCTATCATGCCTTGATATATCCATAGTTTTTCTACTTGTATGACTACTTGAGCTATTATTCATGCTAGAAATCATGTCTAGGTTATATGCTTATCTGGATAAGACATGATAGGGCAATGATTGTTATTCTAAGTTGTTTGCCTTAATTGTAGTCATACTCTCAGTCATGATGCTATATCCGCGTATTGTATCACTGTCTCTATGCATTCTTTTTATATTATCTCACATACTTATTATTCACTTATATGAGTGACACAATTTGAGCTGAATATTGTGATATTTAATATTTGAGACTTGAGCGGTTGATACCTTGTCACGCCCCAAACCTGAAGGGACGTGGCCGGCACCCGGTACCATACTCGGCCCGAGC